>JBBPRU010000288.1:0-11469 GCA_038093245.1 Boletus holoroseus
CGCTTCAGTGAAAAAGCTGAGGTGAGACTGTGAGAACGAGTAAAGATGGGGTGGGATGACCGTACAGACCCTTGCCCTGCAGGTTTCCAGTGACAAGTCCTGTTTGTGTCATCGATACCCACAGTTGACAGAGGCATGCCATCATACACGTGCTCATAGGAGTTTGCTACACCCTCGCATAACAGAAACATTGTTTATAAAAATAGAAGGTGGTAAAACCATAACATTGGCATTATGATCTGCCACAGCCTCCTCATGATCAGGACACCTAGACAAGGCATCAGCACGACCATTACTAGCACCAGGCTTGTAAATCATCTGATACATAATTAAATTCTTGAAGAAGCATATGTCAGCACGCTTGTTGTCCAGACAAAGTTTGCAGCTTCGTCCAGTATCCCAGGTTCTTATGATCTGTCCAGATCTTGAATCATTCATGACCTATAAGATAATGACGCCACTCTTCGAGAGCGTGGATGACTGCAAGCAGTTCCTTATCGTAAATAGGGTAATTGTGCTCAGCACTATCGAAAGAATGGGAAATGAAATCGCAAGGCCACCACAAACCATCTTCACAGTGAACAGAAAGAACTGCTCCTGTGGCAATATCTGATGCATCAGTTTCCATGTGGATCTCTTTGTCCCAATCAGGGTACACTAAGAGTGGTGAAGCCCAGAACTTGTTTTTGAGTGTGTCAAATGCATTTTGTGTTATGCTTGGTCCGGGTAGGAACGAGCGCAGACTTAAGTGGTTCGAGGAGTCAAGGAGTCAGAGGACGGTTCAGAGAATAGACTCTTGAACGGAGGTTCAAGTAGCAACGGCTACTGGGGTTCAAAGAGTCGAGCACACACTCGAAGTAGTGTGAAGACTTATAGGAGGTCCAAGGAGCGATGAACAGGTATATTCGAGGTCAATGTAAGTAGACCAAGGTTAGAGAAACTACATCGTTGGTATCGATGTTTATGTAGGAGAGCCAAGATGAGATGAAGTAAGCATATAGAACCCAATAGAAGGGCGAGGAAAGCATTAGTAATACATGGAAGTCGAAGAGAGAAGAAGGTGATCGAACATTGAAGAAGGATGAGTCATGCGGGGCTCAAACGGCATGACTCTGTTGCTGAGAGGAAGTCTGAATGGTTATCATAGTCGAGAAAGAAAGAAGTAAGGGTAAATCGTAACATTTTGTTGTCATGATCCCCACATGAACAGCATATCTTTCTTGGTAAGATTGTTCAGGGGGCAAGCGATTTCAGCAAATCCTTCAATGAAATGTTGATAATAATTACAAAGTCTGAGGAAGCCTTGGAGTTGCTTTAAGCGAGTGGGAACCAGCCAGTCAATAACCCCTGCTACTTTCTTTTCCTGCATCTCAACTCCCTCTTTAGAAACTACCATACCTAAGAAGTCAACCTTATCTTTTGAAAAGGCACACTTCTCAGGTTTTACATAGAGGTTGTTCTCTCTGAGATGACGTAATACTTCTTTTACTATGTCCTCATGTTCTTCTTTAGTTTTTCCTTTTGTGAATATCATACAGTCTATGTAGATAACCAGTACTGCATACATGTCATTATAGATATCATTCAACATCTGTTGGAATGTTGGGGGAGAATTAGTCATTCCAAAGTACATTACAGTAGGTTCATAGGCTCCAATGGGCATTACAAATGCTCCTTTCCACTCATTGCCTTCTTTGATTCACACATTGTTGTACCCCCATCGGAGATCAAGGGCTGTGAACATATTGGCACCTTTAAGCTGATTGATCAATGTGGAGATCAAAGGAAGTGGATAAGCATTTTTGATTGTGCTGTCATTAAGATATCTATAGTCTATAATAAGATGTTTCTTGCTGTCTTTTTTGGGAATAAAGAATACAGGCACCGTTTGCAGAGATTTGGAAGGTCTGATGTATCCCTTTTTGAGTTCTTTGTCAACAAAGACTTGCACTTCTTCCATTTCTACATCAGAAAGAGGAATTACTCTACCCTTTTTGGGTATAAAGTCTGATTTCAAATCAATCGCATGGTTCCAGGGTTTTCATTCCAGTATCCTTTTGGATTCTCCTTCTGAGAAGACGTCAAGGAAGTCATGATCAGCCTCTGGGACTTTTTCCTTCAAACCTTCTTCTATCTCATGTATAGCAACCTGTCCCCCTGCTCCACAGGTATGCAGAGGTGTGTAAGGGCCGCTGCCCAATACTCTACAATATTCCATGCATCATGGGAAAGAGATACTCTTTTTAACCCAGTCAACATCGGGATTATGGTGGTAAAGCCAGTCATATCCGATAATTAAGTGATGAGAGCCAAGTTTTGAGATGTAAGCATCAATACTTTCATAATGGCCCTCGATACCAACAATAATATGTATGTACTTTGTTGGTAACTGCCCCTATAGCTCCTTTAGAGCCGTCGGCATTGTGTACCACAATAGGATTAGGAATGTTCTCAGTAGGAATACTGTGATTGATTACATAAGTAGAATCAATGAAAGTGTGTGAAGCACCAGAATCAAGAAGAGCCTGAACACTAGTAGTGTGCCATTGACTGCTTTCTCTTTTACTGTAAAGCTGTGTCTCAACAGAGAGTTCTCCTCTGAATGACAACATGCCTGTCCAGTGATTCCAAATGCTAATTTTTTGGTTAGTAAGGGATTTATAAAAAGGAGAATTTTTCTTTTGTTGAACAAGGGAATCAAGCACACTATTTTTTAATTCTAGTGCCACACTCTTGTGAGTCACCCTTTTTTCAAAATGAAAAAATATTTTTTGTAAAACGGAAGAAATATCAGAAATACATGAAGAAGCTGTGGCTTCTGCTAGGTGCTCATCTTTATTTAAGTCCATTTCCGTAGCATGAAGACCAAAAGTAGAAACTGAGTGAGAAGAGAAAGATGTACTAGGTCTGTGCTCATAAACACCCTTCTTATCTACGAGCTTTGTCCTTTTAAAGATTCGGCAGTGCATTGCCTTGCTTCTGCCTCGAACTTATCTCTAAAGTAGGCCTCGGCCTCTTCTGTCATCTAAGGGGCACTCTGCTGCTCCCTAATTACTGACAGGCCTTGTGGAGGTTGCGGCAATGGCCTTCCAGAATAGTGATTGATGGCCACATTTGGCAGATAGCTATAGCCAGGTTGGGTGTATCCATCGGTGTCCCAGCTTTGTTGCTGGAATCTGTGCTGTTGAGGCCACACACTGGCCTTTTGTTGGGGTTCTGGTCACAATTTGACCAGATGTGCCCCACCTTGTGACATCCATAACAAGTATGGTTATTGGGATGAGTTTCTTGCACTTGCTGTGCACTGATCTCCATTGGGGCTCCTCTTCCAGGCTGGATTCCGGTGGAAGTAAACCAGGGGGGAGGTGCACCTTGCAGTGGCACGTAAGTGGGATGTGGGTAGTACGAGTTTTGGCCATGAGGCCACAGAGAAGGACGTGGCTGGAACCTTTGGGAAGATCCTCTTTTGACTGCTATTTGCTTGAAAGCTCAGCCAATTTTCCTAAGGGTTGCCAGCAGAAGGGTGCTGGAGTCTTCAGCAAAAGGATTATTCATCTTTATCTGTTGACAGATGTGGAAATCTACCGCTTTCTTCAGTAGGTCAATGTAATGACCATGGTCAATTTGGGCTTCCTTGGCCAAGATGTCAAATTCTTGAAGAAAGAGATCTATGGCTTTCCCATTTTGGTGAAGCCCCTGAAGTTTCCTTAGACTTTTGTGCGCAAGCACATTGATCTGGAAATAGTCCATTATTTCTTGTTGGAGTTTTGGCCAATCAGGCCATGCCGTTTCTCCTTTTCTCACTTCAGTGAGGTTCCCTTCTTCATCCTTTTTAAATTGATCTTCTGCCTCATGATATCCTTCTAGGGTTATTTGGGCAAACCCTTCTGCCTTTCCTTCTAGCTGAGACATTACGGCAATAGTGTGAAGCTTGTGAGACTTCCAGGTGTTTGCACCCACCCAGAGTCATACCTTGATCCACCAAAAGCAGAATTTAGTGCGGTCTCCATCCCAGTTACCTGGATCTGCAATCTTCTTCATAACATTGTCTCTGTTGGAGAGTGTGAGCTCAGCCAATTGAGAAGCAAGTTCCTCCATTGTGGTGAGACATCCTTACTACTTAGTATCTTCCAACCAAGTTCTGGGGATTCTTTTTGTGAGGTGATGGAGGTGATAGGGGGAGGAATGGAGAAAGTATCAGTATCGGTTGTTTAATGGGGAGTAAGGTATTCATAAAAGAATTGGTCCCAGTAGAACAGTCTTTCTGGTTCTGGGAAACGTGCAGGTTTGTGGAGGTACCACTTTGGTCGAAGTGTGATGCATGAAAATGTGGGGCCCTCCTGAAAGCCTCTTTGCCCGACCCTTCTGATGGTGCAGCACAAAGGTGATCTGTTGAAAATTCTCTTCCTTAATCTCTTCTGCCTTTCTTTGGCACTGAGAGCTATCATAAAACATATTGTGCTACTATGTTTGTAAATTCTACCTCAGTGTTTGCATCACCAGATACCCAATGATATAGGCTCAGTGACCATGTAAAATGTGTGCCCTACCCTTTGCAAACTATGCACAATCCTAGTGTGGACTAACAACCCAAAAGAGGGTGTCTGAGAAGTTCTACTAGTGAAACACAATCTGCCCTTCTCAGGGGCTCCTCTAAAGGCATCGAGGGTGGTAAAGCTTGAAAGCACAATTATGCGAGGGCATAGCAAACTCCTATGAGCACGTGTATGACAGCATGCCTCTGTCAACCGTGAATATTGATGACCTGAACAGGACTTATTACTGGAAACCTGCAGGGCAAGGGCCTGTCCCCCTTGTGTGCCTAACCAGTGCCAGGGCTCTTGTCGTCAAGAGTGGAAACCTACCTGGGGACCACAGGTCTAACCACCTCTGGTAAGAG
Source organism: Boletus holoroseus (assembly GCA_038093245.1). NCBI lineage: Eukaryota > Fungi > Basidiomycota > Agaricomycetes > Boletales > Boletaceae > Boletus > Boletus holoroseus. Next base: position 4,901 of record JBBPRU010000288.1, read on the forward strand.
CGAGACAGTTGTTTGTAGTGGGCTGACCATCTGAGGATAATGGGGGAAGTGGGATAGAAGACTTAGGAGGAGGAGATCCCTAAGGAGCTTGTCTATGCCGTGGATTGTGTAGATCAAGGTTAGAGTTCTGCAGAGTGGAACTCTGACTTTATATACTACTATACAGTAGTTTAGGGGAGGCTCCCTAAACCTATATAAGGAATGTCCATAAATAGGAGTATCAGGACGGAACGGAACAGGTCAGGTAAAATAGGAACAGGCACAGGTGAATACGGAACGGGTGGGATAGGATCATGACGGCTGTGCAAGAGAACAGCTGGAGGAGATTAATATATAAGTACAGCCCTAGAGAGGGATCAAACCGGAGAGAGTTTGTGAGGAGTCAGGTAGGATGAGGCAGAGAAGAGCTCTGCCTCGAGTAGCTGTGCCCAGGCTGTGCTGGACAAGTTGGGTGTAGGAAATAAGGAGTTGAAGATGGGATATCCCACATGGTCCTCTATGAGCATAGGAGAGGGGATGGGAGAGGGAGAAAGAGTTAGGGGTTCTCCCAGAATTGTAAGACGGGCTCCCCTAAAATCCTAGGGTCCAGAGTGTACTAAAGTCAAATTCAAGTGTTGCAAAAGCAAGATACAATCACTACCACTTAGGACCTTGCACCATAAAGATAAAAGAAGTGAGACAAGAAGGATGTTGACCTTAATCATAGTGTTGGACACAGTATGTTACAACCTAGCAAGAATACTATACCAACAACAACAACCAAACAAAGAGGTGATAGAGGATCGCCAGTTGCTAGCATCGGAATGGCCTACTGAGGACTTGAAGGGTTGGTTCGCAACCAATATCCAACAAGTGAATAGGAATTTCAGCGTACAGAATACAGTGTACTCTACTGGTACTTATACTACTGTATTGGGTGCACAGACCATGCTGTGTACGCTTACTAATATATACTAAGATGAAAGTGGAACGATGGGGAAAGACATGCACGAACAGCTATGTGATAGAAACGAGGCTGTGAGTGATCAGTGTGATATTACGAAGGGGAATGGAAGAGAATACTTAATAAAGGGAAATGAAAGAAGGAAGAGATCCGAGATCTGGATCGGGAGTGACATATGGGAAGATCCAGGGATTCCCCATAGATCAAGGGGGAGGTGAATAGAAGCAGCGCGGAATGACAGCATCACAGGCTTCGTGGGAATGTTGCAAGTGCAACAGCGGTGGTGTGGGAATATCGCATAAGTGATAGGGGTATCATCCTTGTATACCGTATATGCATGGTAGGGAGCGTTAGCAAGTTATAGTGGTGCAATACACTGTAATTAGGATCCATCTAGTGAGAGGCCTTAGGATCTAGTGTAGTGAAGGCTACAGATACGAGCTGAAGGACGAATTGTAGGGGAAGGATTGTAAATATCCTTTCACAGTATGACAAGTGGATTCAACTGAGGTTGGGTGGTCCCAAGTCCTCAGTATTTATATATACTAGTACAGGATGTGCACAGACCAAGCAGTGCGTGAGAGAAAGAATCTAAATAAAGGTAAAGTATGACATAGTGTGGGAATAGAAGAGATGGAAATTAATAAGTCGTGTAAACCATGAGGTATGATGTCATAGGTTCTAGACCTGATCACGTGCATTTCCCACAGTCACATGTACTTAGTCACATGATGATGAAAGGAAAATGTCTAAGTCGAAAAAGTTTAAAAATATTACATATCATAACAATGCATATGCTATGAAATGGGGTAATTTGACTGTGGAATCTGATGAGGATGGCACTGGCAGGTACTTATGGCAGGCAAACAGCATAGCTTTGATGCCTCCTTGTGCTATAAAAAGATGCTGCCAACTTGAAGTGGACTATATTGATGACAGTCCAGTTGAAAACAATAACATTAAGTCTGATGGGGGGAATTCCCAAAGGGTACCTGGAGATGGTGGTGGGAATTCCCAAAGAGTGCTGGGGGTAGAGGGGGGAATTCCCCAAGGGTATTGGAGATGGAAAGGGGAATTCCCAAATGGTACTGGAGATGGAGGGGGGAATTCCCCAAGAGTACTGGAGATGGAAGGGGGAATTCCCATGTGATTGGGAATTCCAAAGGGTACTGGAAATGGAGGGGGGAATTCCCCAAGAGTACTGGGAGTGGAATGGGGAATTCCCAAAGCACACTGGGAATTCTCTAAGAGTGCTGAGATGGAGAGGGGAATTCCACATCTTCCCATAGATGTGGAATTTCTTTGATAACACCTACTTGAGTCAATCATGGTATATAAATACTGAAGAGATGTTCCAGCTCAGGGAGATGAATCAGATGGAGTCCTATCAGACTGCACCTCAACAAGGATAGGGAAACACCATTTCTGTCATTATTTACACTACAAGGAGAACTACAACAGTATCTAAGGAAACTTAGTCATAGTATGAATAATAGTAGTGTTGTTCAGCAGATTCAGACGAATCATCATTTTCATCAGCACTACCCACATCAACATATCGGACACGAGATGGGCCTGCAACAGGAGGAGTGTTACGAAGTACATGGGCTCTTCTCTGATGTGAAGGTGAATGTGCACGATACACTGCTGGCAACATCTGTGGTCTGGTAGCAGCTTGGTGTTGTGGAGGTTCATGGTGGCGAGAACGGACCACAGGCACCTCAGCCAGGGGAACACGACGAGTAGGACGCGGCCGTCGAGGCAAGTCACTAGATGACAGGACACTTATAAGGTGATCAACAATGATTCAGAAAATATGCTTACACATGGCGAGTTGTCTCAACATAGCTAGTATCACAATGTCAGCAATCACAATTTAAAAAACAATAGTAAAGATCTCACTCTATGTTTGTGGAGCCCTCAGTTTGATGGTGGTTATTACCGCCAACTCGTCTAAACGAGCATAAGTTATAATGAAATAGATTAAGTGACCACTAACTGTTGGGGTAACATATGACGACCAAATCTCTCATCTACCTGAGCATCAGATTGTCTAGAGAACAATGAATCATACATAGACAAGAACACCATAAATGCTTACACCTGTCGATGAGGATGGTGGGTGCGCGATTCCTATAGGAAGATGAATATTGAAAAAGTAGGGGAGGGATCACACAGCATACCTTGGTTTGTGACTCTATCTTCATATGCTTTCGTTTGGGGCGCTCCACGATGGACTCCACTTCATTACGGTGACGCTTGCGTGGTTGCACCTGAGATTTTGAAGGACGGACAGGCAGAGGTATTTGATCATGGCGAGGCTGTTTGACTCTATCCTTACCCTTTGTAGGAGCCACCAAAGGAGTGGCTTCATGTGGCGAGGGTGATGATGGAGAGGAGGACTGGCTTGAGTCTAACTCATCAGGAATGCTGACTTCACGAGGTAGATCCCGAAGGAACTTGCGGCACTGCCTGAGAACGCAAAGTGGTTGAGACTCCGTGTCAGTGATCAGTGGGATGGTGAACATTCTGGCGTCGTTTTTCTCCAACCAATGACACCATTCTGTAATATGAAGGATGAGCAACAGATTAGACAAAGGAATTGAAAATTATAACTGACCTGGCGTCCACACACCAACCGACACCTCAACATCAGGAATTGTAAGGCGGGGCTGTTTGTTTTTCACATTGGCAAATCTCCTCTTACCAGCATTCGGTACGAGGTGGCGTGAATAGAGGCTTGGTGAGCGTCGCTTGAGGTAAGCATCAACAACCGCAATGAGTTCATCGACTTTTGCATTATGGGGCACCCATGCAGGCGGGGCAGCAATCCCAGCAGGCCAGTTGGTGATGGTTAATTTGTGTCGATACAAGAGATCATCGAAGGATTGCCACGGAATATTCTTGCCATCTGTGCAGCCAAACTCCTCTGTGCTGGGTGAATGTCGTGTTAAGAAATGTATGAGAACAGCTTACTGAGTTTTCTACCCATCATTATCGGCACAATGCGTCGATTCCAATCACGGAACCCCTCAGTTGGGCCACGATCTAATTCGTTGTCGGTGTTCGATCCATTATCCTCGTTCGCATCTTTACCAAACTCGGGGATGGGAATAGTTGCAGAGGGGTCAAGCTCCTTATATCTAAACAACTCCAAATCAGAAATGAAAAATGATAGACACTGATAATAAATTACTTTATCACCGTGGTGACATGGTCGAGCCACTTAGCCAGCTGAACTTCATGACTATTGATTAACTCCCTGACAAAAGTAGATCCTCCAAACCACCCAGCTGCATGCCGTGCAGACGCGTTGTGACCTTTATACACCACTATACCCATGACCTCTACCCCATCCAGGCGACTCCAGGCAGAAGCCTACAACAGGGGACGATCAGCAGACCTGTCGTAACATAACTGCTGACACTTACTCCTTTTGCAAACTGCTCTCGGGCCTCCTCGATTAATGCAGCAAGAGATTTTGCAGACAGTTCCCCTTCCCGAATAACAGCCTTTCCATGTTCTCGTATCTCCTCCCACACCTTGGCATTTTCTTTTTCATCTCCATGAACTTCATAATGTTCTTTTTGTCGGATGCGGTAATCTTTAACACTCTCTATCACAAGGTCAAAAAGGTACACAGCGGAAGAGCACTGCACTTACCACCCTCAGCAATCGGATGACAGAATGCATACCATTTTTGATGTAGATTCCACCGCTGCTCAGCTCTCGTCACCAGCTTCTTCAAACCAGCTTCTTCGAGAATCCGCTTGACAGGCTTCCCATGCTGTACCGCCAATAGCTTGAGAGCCTTCATGAAGTCATCGCCAAGTTCATGAGCTTGTCGGCAAGCCTCATCAGGCAGTGGACCTGGACGATGAACCGCTTTCCCTTTGCGTTGTGACACAGATTGATCGGAATCATGATTATCATTCGGAATATCTTCATCTGATTGTGGGAACTCCAACGGTCCATCATCGGGGGATTGTCCAACAGCGTTAGGTATATCTGAGCCAACCTGCGCAAGCCTGCGTCGACGAAACATTGCCATTTGTTTCTGGACGTTCGAAACCTCCTTGGACACCATGCTCACTGGCTGCCGTTCTTCCTCCGACTGATGCTGAACTGGTGGCTTCCAATTATCGTCATCATCACCTGATTCACCTACCAATGGTCTCTCAGTAACATGATCACCTGCAGAAGCTGGTCATTGTCTATACCTTCTTCATTTTCGAGTGCGTAGCGCTTCTTCTCCTGATGCCTGAGAGTGATGCCTGTTGCTTGTATTCGGTCAATACATATAACATGTTGATAGGAAATATATACTACCTGTGGTGCGTGCCCTCGCAGGCCCATTATCAGTGGCTTCATGATCCATCTCGACATTTCCAAGGACAGCTGGAACGTCTTGTGTCCCACCGGTCTGATGGACTGGCACCTGGCTGTCGACCTGATTTGCTTGACTGCCAGCTTCCTCAGACGCACAGTCTCTCTCGGGAGAGTGAATCTCCGGCATCGCTTCATCAGCAGGAGTGCCCTGGAATTATTCATCATGTGAATTGTGGCACTCTTCAGAGACTCGGCGACTTACTTCTGGTATCGGTGACTGGGCAGGACTATCGACGGTATCATCAACCTGCTAGTATGTTAACTTCAGTGAACTCATATGATCGTCTGTCACCTACGGGTGCTGCTTTCGCCTGGTATGGGGGCGAAGTAAGTTGTGCGATTCAGAAATTAAGTTTTATCACATACTTTGATCCGCTTTTTGGTCCGAGTAGATGTCTTAGCCTGATGGTATTGATTAAAAACAGCAAAGTCGCAAGACAAATGGGGACAAACCCTCGGTTGTATGAATTTATGTGCCGTCTTTGCACGGCGAGACGGTCGAGTACACGGCGATGGTGACATTGGAAGCAGAACTACTGACGGCCGATTCTCGAGACACGTAGTCTCAGCAGAGAAAACCTTGACTCGTAGTCAAGGAACAAACGCACAAGACACGTAGTCTGCGCGAATGCAAGGCGGACCCGAAGTCACACCAAAGGGAAGGAATGTCGAACAAATACTTGCAACCTCGCCGCCTCAGAATAAGTAGATGTCCTATGCCAAGTCAATTGTACGGCAACGGAATGAAAAAAAGGTTTACGAACTGCCGGAATTGATCTTCTGATGCATTCAGTTAAGCTGTAATCCATACATGGAACAGCGCCCAGGGCTGAAACTTCCTAGAAATATTGGAATGAACAGGAGGCTATACAGGCAACAATACAGCTTCGCAAAAGGAAATCAAACCGGGGTCTGAAGGTCCAGAGTGAGCGCAGATATTGCGCACTAATGCCGATGACCGAAATGTGCGAAAAGAAAGTTGCTTGCAGTATACAAAGTGAAAAATAAGCAAGGGTAAGGAAGACGGAGCCAATACTGACGAATGGAGCAGAGTTGGCAATGAGAGACTCTTTGCGGACGATGCGAAGTGGTGTACACCCTCAAAAAAAAATCAGCCAAGATATCGAAGATGGAGTGACTACTGACGAAAGGCGAGGAGTTGCGGGAGGTTCGTTCAAGACGGCGCGCGGACACGCACACCCTCAAAACGGTCTTAAACCCCGTCGGTGATAGTTCC
>JBBPRU010000289.1:0-11466 GCA_038093245.1 Boletus holoroseus
AGAGACGTCCGCTGGCTTGCCATACCCCGTACCGACGACCAGAAATCCAGGTCAAAGGCTGCCAAGCGGCGCAGTGCTCCCCCGACCGTACAGATCCCCGCCTCCCGCTCTACCTCTTCCCTGCCGTCCCGCCTGCCTGCGTCCCTCCCGCATCCGCCCCTATCGCGTCCATCCAAGTCCAAGGGTATCAGCAAGGCAAAGATCAGCACCGCCCGCTCTGTCATCGGTATGACCGCCTTGCTCGAGGTCGAAGAAGACTTGGACCCTGATACCTCTCTCTCCTATGCTCATGACACGCCAGTCCCACAAAAACGCGCCGTCTCCATCTCTCGTTCTCCTGACCGCGCACTAGATGCATATCACAAGCCACGCGTGTCTTCCCCGCTTCGTTCATCCAAGCTCACCAGACAACGCAGCTTCTCATCTCCGCCCTTGCTCGCCAGCGGTCAGACACCTAGCTCATCTAGTAGAACTTCCAATCCCGACCCCTCCCTCGTCCCAAGTCGTGCATACAGTCTAACATCACACCAACCCAATACGGTCCCTCTTGGTACTGCCTCGACCTCAAAGTCACCCTATACCTTACCCGCTCCTGACGTCCTCGACGCCCTCGCCGCCCACGTGTCCGTTTCAGATTCGCATGACACCTTGCCTTCCACCGGAACCCGTGGCTACACCAGTCTTGTCCTCCCTCACGCTGCGTCCTCGCCCTCCTTGGCGCTCGACCATGGATCCAACCGAGTCTGGAAGATCGGCAAATCTCGACCCACAGGCGCCACTGTACGCGATAGCATAGGTGTAGGCCTCGGCCTCGGTGATCAAGTTGATCTATCCCGCGTACGCCTCGCCCAGACAACCATGGCTAGTGTCGAGATTGTCCGTGGCATTGCGGCAGGCTCCGGAGCAGCTCGCAAATCCCACAGGTCCCGCGGAAGCGTCTTCGGCGTGGCATGGTTCTCCAAAGACAAGCCGTCAACCCCGGCCAAGAGCAAGAATCACCATGTGGATACGGACTCCCCGCTTGGCTTTACTTCTTATCGCACGCCCCCTGTTTACGTTGGCGGTGGTTCTGTCTTGGTACAGGTCTGGGGCGTCGGTTTAGATGCAATAGATGCGCGTCTCACGGGTATCCATCCTCCGCGTGCCAGCTCATCACTCGCGGGTGCTCCGTATGGTACGAAGATGCCAAGGGCGAGAGAGAAGGACAAGGGGCGATGCCCGCCCGTGGGATACATTCCTGGCCGTTCGTTCGTTGGCCGTGTTTTGGAGGTCGGATGGGAAGTCGGCGTAGAGGTGGCGAAACGCGGGGATTGGGTTGTTGGATTGATGTCTGTCCACAAGGTTAGCCATTGCACCTTGTCCCAGCCTAGTCGTATTGACACAGTCCGTCTAGTGTGGTGCATTGGCTGAGTTCATACTCGCCGATCGGCATCGTGTTCATCGTGTTCCCAATCCTTTTATGCATTTGAAATATCCGTTTACTTCCGTTTCCCTAACGGAGACAGCGAACGAAACGAACGGTGACGTTTCCAGGCGACGCGGCTCTCCGCCACCTCCCGTTGACGAGGAATGCCTGACGGTCGATGAACTTGCACTTCTACCGCTCTGCGGAGTTCCTGCGTACCGTGCTGTTCGCACATTCCATCAAATTACACAGAGGATGGGGAAGTCGCAGCTGCCGTACGGTAATTCTCACAACGAACTGCACCCCATCCACCCTCCTCGTAGTGATAAACATGACTTTATCGCAGGCGGAGGTCAGGAAGACTTGGCTACGCGGGTTCGGCCTTGGGACTCGAGACCCCGTGCCCTCATACTTCGGGCACACGATGGAGCAGGTGCACTTGCCACGCAAATGCTCGTTCGTGAGGGATGGTCTGTATGGGCTCATGTGCCTGTGCCATTTATGATACCGGGTGCCCGGTCGGAACTTCCAGACGAATTGAAAGACGAGGAAGAAGAGAGGGAGTTCGATAACCAAAGGAACATGCTACGCCGCATTGAAGACCGGCTACGTGAATGGGGAGTGGACGAAGTGCTCTTCGTCCCAGTAACGTTGGTGCCCCTTTCTGCGCTGTTTGCTGTCTCGAACACGGCGTTGGAAGCCATGTCGTTCTGGTCATCGCCTTCCATCCAGTTTCCCCGTTCACCCTCTTCTTCTCCAAGTATTTCACCCTCTCCATTCTCTAGGTCGACCACGTCCACCCCGTTGTCTTCGCCTTACTCGCATGGACTTTCTTCAAGCCAGCTTTCGTCCCCCCCTTCATCATCATCTCATCAGAATGTATTCACAACCCCTTACTCCCTCACTCCACTGCCACTCACACCCTACGACTGCGAACAAGGCTCGATTGTGTCTCTCATGTCGTACTTGACCCAATCTTGTGTTCGGCTTGATGCAATTCTGGATACCATTGGTGGTCGTGAAATATGGGATGCAGGCAGGTTACTCCTCAGCCGGCCTGTTCGCGATCCCTCACGGGAAGACATCGACGCGCAGTTTACGACTCTCGTGGGCGACACACCGGACCGCGTCGTGTCGACAGTTGGTGATCACTTCCGCGCTGGTGTGCGGGCCCTGCGCCTTGGGGGTGCCAAAGATCAGCACCCATTCGAGGACAGTGGTTATCACGAAGCCATGACAAACGGACACGGCAAGGATAAGAAGGCGAAGGCGAAGCCTCGGCCAGTCAACTACTCCTGGGTAAACGTCGTGTCCGATGTTGACTGGGAAGGAAGCGACGTGCATGATACATTGTGTGCAGTGATGCGGATGGCGGCATCCGCGGGGGTGAAGCCCGTGATCGGGCCCGCCGATTTTGCGAATGCGGGGCGCAGGGACAAGGGAAAGAAGCGGGCGGCGTCAGTGGTGGTAGACAGCATCGAGGAGGGATTGTCGGGCAAGGCCGTCCCGTTTGAGAGCACGCCGGATATTTTTCTTCCTGGGGGAGGCCTCGAGTATGGTGGGACGGTCGTGTCTCGAGTGGCCGCATAGGGGATACGAGGTCTGGCAATCATGGCATGTCCTCTCCTTTTTTTTACCGCGATGTTGGACGAGTCGGCTGATAGCAACGTCTTATGATCATCACGCCCGCCATGTTTTTCTTTTCCTGCTTCAGAAATATTGAACGATTCAAGGTGCTGCGGACACATTACAGATATATTTCTATTTGATCTCGGTTCACGCGTCTTTCTCTTCTCCACACCCATTTGTATATTGTATCGTGAGCAGCACATTACGGTGGTGAACAGCCTTTTTCGCATGTAGATTGCATTTAGTACAAATTAACGCATTGGGCTGTATCTAGACAGAACTTTGGGACATTTACGCGGTATTGGACTAGGGTTAGAGTCCAACTAGGGTATTTGCTGTAGGTTTACGAAACGGAGCGTGTACTTTTGGTTCGCACAAGTCACTGGGGTTTCTCAAATATCGCGGACTGCCGCTGAACAGACTCGATACGATTGTTAGTACAATTAGAATACAGACATGTGTATCACGTAGAATGGGTATCCAGTCCGGCCACATCCAGCGGGCAGTCGGCCAGGTGTCCACAATCCGGCGTCGAGAACACCAAGGGGGTAAAGTGCATTGCGCCGCTGCCTCGAGTTTCTTGTCCTTGGTTATCTCAATTCAGACGAGTGACATTGCGAGGTGGACCATAAGCCATCGCCGGCCGCCAGCCGTAGTGTTACAGCATTATCCTTCACGAGGGAAATCTTGGAACCTTGACCAGTCTTCATGCATGTATTACCGACACATTGTAAACTTGGCCATGCGCGTCTTCACCAATACTTGATAGTGTAACACAAAGTAGTAGAGCGATACGAAAGGCATGATGGGGGGAATACAAGCAAGAAAAGTCGAGCATGAAAGAAAACTTGAGACTTGATTTTTTTGTCTGATATACCGAACCAGGTGCTGGCTTCTTCAAGACAGGAAGTAACGAGAAACATTGATAGACTTGAAGTCTGTTGGAGGCTTGTCCACCATGAACCCTTCATTTGTACGTGCTCGACCCTTTGCGAGAAACAGACAGATAAAGACAGAAACATGACAAATTCATGGCGCAGATGGTTATTTACCAACGACCGCCATTTTCAGCATGGTTGGAGGAATTAGAGGCGCCGTTGGAAGGGCCATCGTAATCCCTGCGAGGGCTGCTACCTCTCGGCGGGCTTCTTGAGTAACTCTTACGTCTCCTATAATCAGGTGAGTAACGTCCACTGCGAGCAGGCGGACTACGGCGGTCACGCCAGTCACGGGAATCACGACCATAAGGGTCCCGGTCCCTGTCGCGATCGTGACGACGGTGTTCACGGTCCCGGTCACGATACGAGTCGCGGTACGAGTCACGATATTCACGGCTTGAATATGTGTCCCTGTGAGAACGACGGTGTCCCATATATTCTCCTGGTGTGGGTGCATGAGGACGGTCAGTGACCGAATAATCCACTCGGATTCGGCGTCCATTGAGTTCCTGCATCTGCGTCAACAGCGACGAAAAATGGCAATACATGTGACTAACGATGCCATTGAGTTCCTGGATGCAACGTGTTGCCTCTTCCACGCTTGACATTTTGATGAAGCCGAAGCCACGAGAACGGTCAGACTAAGCGACGTGGGTTGAGGGTTGGTTGCCTCATGAGTATGCTGTGGAGACATACCCTCTGGTCATAGACAATGGTAACTTTTTCAACTCTTCCGAATCGAGTAAATTCTTCATCCAAATCGCGCTCTTGGGTTCGGATGCTCAAGCCAAACACACCCAACACCGCGGATGGGTTAGGCGCCTGCTTTGCCGAATGAGGTCGAAAAAAAAGAAGTATTGAGAACGCAACGTACAATGGGAGCATGCGAGGGTCGCTTCGGAGGGGGTGACTTGCGACGGTAAGGGGGGCTCCTGAAACCATTGTTGCTGCGCGCCGGGCTACGGGAGCGAGAACGCGCGCGAGGAGCATCGCGGTCACGGGATTCCGAAGCAGCTGGTGCCGGAGCGTTGTAAGCGTCAGAGTATGGGTCCACTGGAGGAGCTGCAGCTTCACCGTATTGCGACTAGAAACAAAGAAAAAATTTTAGTCGGGCGGCGTTTGGTTGGAGCAAGTGGAACACACCATGATAGTTGGAGTTTGAAGAGAAAATTTGCGTGTGTTTGTATCCCAGTTGAGATTCAAGTTCAGACCCCGCGAACACGAACCTTATATTGTGGTACTGTACAGTTTTGTAAGCCCCCGTCGTTCCAACGTTCCACACACCCATCAGCACACTGATCGCAAGACCAAGATGGTGAGTCCATTGTCCTAGACATTGTCCAGCCGTCGTCTCATCACATTTTTCATGTCAAGGGTATCGATCTCAAGACTCACCACGTCAAGAAGGCCCAACGAACAGCCCCAAAGAGTGAGGATCCCTACCTCCTCTTACTGGTCAAGGTATGCTCGCGTTACCACCCTCGAAAAGGTTGATGCTGATTTTCCCTCAGTTGTACCGTTTCCTCGCACGTCGTACCGACTCGAAATTCAACAAGGTCTCGCAACTCCGACTCGATTCGATGCTGTGGTACTCACGCATCTTCCGTGCTCTAGGTAGTCCTCCACCGCCTTTTCCTCTCCAAAACCAATCGCCCCCCGATTTCGCTGTCAAGAATTGTCAAAGAGACGTCTGCCACTCCAGACCTCGCCTGCAAAATTGTCGTAACAGTTGGAACTGTTACCGATGATACTCGTCTCATTGAGGTCCCAAAACTAACCGTGGCTGCCCTTCGCTTCTCTCAAGCAGCAAAAGAGCGTATCCTCAAGGCCGGTGGAGAGGCTATAACTTTGGACCAACTTGCTCTGCGTTCGCCTACCGGCTCCAACACGGTGCTTCTAAGAGGCAAGAGGAACACTCGTGAGGCTGTCAAACACTTTGGCATGGGTCCTCACAAGCACAAGAAGCCCTACACCGTTTCCAAGGGCCGCAAAGTAAGTCTCCTCAACTCCGAGTGCGGATATCGCCCTCATCACCCTGGTCATAGTTCGAGCGTGCTCGCGGTCGCCGAAAGTCTCGTGGCTTCAAGGTATAAGAAGTGTACAAAATCGACACGTGGTCGGACGAGGGCATGTCGAATCGAGGTATACAATATGGGTATTGCTATGAAACATTGTCACTCCCTATCATTCTTTGCACCTGTACGCCTCATCTATGGACATGATATATCCTCGAACGCGGCGGACACGGCAACTCGTTAGGGAAGTAACTTATATCATTGCTTATGCCAGCACTCCGGAGCACCCTACAGTCTGCGATGGTAAGGTCCAGGGAAGTACTTGATGGAATTTTTATTCGATGAACGAACACCGGCTACTGTCTCACCCGCTTGCCACCCTGGAAACGACGGTCGATGGAAATTTTTTCGTCGCAGTCATTGACTGGACTAACCTGATTGTCATCCATCGTGTCGTCCCATTCCCTTTTCAAGTTCGGTACCTCTGAATCCATGGGGTCATCCGACTGATTAGGCGTCGAAAAATCGCTAAGGCTTGGGTCCTCGATCCTCCATGTGGTTATTTTTGAATCTTCGCCGCCAGTAACGAGGACGTTGTGCTAAAAGCTGTCAGCCAAAGAAAAGATAGCGAACAAATAGGTTACACCTCTTCGTCCCAATAGAGCGATCGCACAATTCCTGAATGACCGCCAGCCCATATAGAGTGTATCGTCCATGGTGCCATTGCATCAGATAAATCATTGCTAGTGATCAGAGCGACGTCTCCCCTGACGAGGTGGTTAGATAACATCTCGGTCAAACAAGGGAAATACGCTAAACTCATTAGAGCCGACGAACACCCCAAGTCCGTTTTCTGCTTTCCGTGTAGAATGCCCCTTGATAAGGTAATCGGTGACCCAAGTATGCCCGTGGTCATGCAAGGAGGGGTCGCGAATATCCACGGCCAAAAGTTGGTCCAGCTGGACATTCCAATAAGAATGTTTTGATTTTTCATTTGGTAAAGCAGACCCACTTCGTTTGACCAACAACTGAATGTCTCCATATCGCTGGCCGCCCAGATATGTGTCCCGCGTGCACTACTGATCCACCCACCCTGCGAGATGCTACAGCCCCAATTTCCGACATACAGTACAGCTTCATCCTCATCCGCTTCGCGAGCATTGGAGGTGCTGACCAATCCGTCGGACGAGGTTGATAGTAACACCTTGTTGGGATTCGATGCGTGTTCACCTTTCAAGAAATGCACGGCAGTGATATCGTCAGAGTGGGTTGAGCCATGAGAGCGTAATCGCGCTACCGGGTTCCGTGGATCCCTTGAAAAGAAAAAAGATTACAAGTGAGGCTTGTGGGACATCCTGCCCTCAATACAGGGCTGACCAGTAGATGATGAATGCATCCTCTTTTTGCAGATCAGTCCCGGCAGCAACGAGGAAACCCTCATCCGACGCATCGCAACAGAGAAGGGGGCGTGGTCTCCCGGATGATTCCACTGGTATCAAACGAAGTCTTTGAGTTGTTAAGGTACATGTTTTCCGGAGATACAGATGTGGAAGACCAACTTTTAATACTGGCCGATCCACTTCTTTCGTCCCATGCTATCACACAGCCGTCCTTACCGGACGAAAGAAGCATCTCGCGAGTGGACGCTCCTAGGCCATGAATAGTACACAGCTGGGTGGTTGCGTGTTCATGGCCCTTGAGGACACCTGTGCTCTGCAGAGTAGCCCTGTCGAAGAGATGGATCTGGTTCGACGGGGAAGACGCGAAGGTGGCGTAGAAATTGGCTACCGATGTCAGTGATAGGACATAGTTCTCTCCTGGAATGGATGTTTTGTGCAAGGTCTGGTTTGTGACTTTGAGTGCTGATGACTGGAGGAGCGACATGAGGGGCGGAGGATTTCCTATCATGGATATGTTTTCTGTCAGGACCGTAGCAACGGCTTGGAGGTTACATCAGCAGATCTGATATTCCCGCAGCAGGTCGTTCTCACTCAGCGCTCTCCACCTGTCGGACACTACAGAAACCCTCACACTCTTTTTTAAATTACACTCGTTCAACCCTTCTGCTCCCATCACCCTTCACTGAATTCCCAGGCCTCGCTCTGAAATAACTTCCAGTAGTTCCGCCGTCTTCTGATCTATCCGTGATGTCTTCCGGTGGTACGTATCCTGTGCAATCCCAGCGATTGCTCAGTCCACGATACTGACTTCGTCGTCAGCTCGTCGACTTCATAGACTTCCACAGCGCCTTGATTACCACTTGATCCCTGCACCGCTTGGTAAAAGTTGACGCGTGACTCAGTGGGAATACATCGTTGACGACGTATCAGATCTTTCACTTCCACGAGCTACGGAGAAGTCGCCCTTGCCGGCCATTATCGTAACTCCATCTTCGCCCTCACTCGGCGCTCCCGAGTACTACATTGCTTTTCTCACTCCGCCTAAGCCCTCGCTGCGCGAACGAATCACCCAGCTTCCTCCCTTCCAGGGACAATTCCCGTTCAGAGCCAGAATTACACTATTCATCTCGTTGCTGTTGTTCATTCTGGTCTGCCATCTGCTTGCTCATCTCGCGGTTTATCGCCCACGCTTTGACTTCAAATCCTCTGAAATCGCTACACATTCGGATTCAGATGCAGCCTCGCCTTGGAATTTTGTGTCGTTCGACTTTCAAACTTTCTGGGACACCGCTGCGAACGGGGATAGGAGACATTACATCGTGGAAGAGCTTTCGCAAGCCGCCCATCGCTGAGATTTTTGGTCGTGTGACGATTGGTTTTCAAAGTGTCATGGATTCGTCTTGTTCAAATTTATCAGTTTCGATCAGCAGGACTCTTTTTTATGGTGTCACTATGCAAAATTCATTAGTTTTTTCTGTCTTGATCACCCTTCTCACAAGTATTTACACCTTCAGTTGATTCCCAGGGGATACCCCTGCGAATGACCTCCCACGACTCGCTCGTTATTCTTATAGTTTTTGGCGAACCAGTTCCACTTCTGGGCCGTCAGATGTTGTATTACATCTATCGGACGCTCAAAGGTGCATTGGCCTCGATGATAAATGTGTCTCTTATTCTTACCCACAGGTCTCCTGGTGTTCTAGGTTCTGCCAAGTGCATAGCTGTTGGCAAATTTTCATACGGAAATAGCGCAAGCCCTCGCTGATAATCCCCCGTTGAATATACCTTCTCCCGTACCGGCCATCGCTCGACGTTGCAACGTTTGCAAGTAGCAAGTTTAGAGTCGCACTTCTGGCTCAATGACTATTCGGATCGTGAACTGTGTTCAACCCATTTTCGCAACGTAACCTGCAGTGGAACGTGGCCAGAATGATATTCACGCGCTGCCACAAATATTACGGATGTGCCTTTGTGCATGTGGAGCATGTTGATGCTGTTCCCTCGTGAACCTGACGGTGCCCACAATACTTCCGTTCTTAATAAAGGCTTCGCTTGATATTCCAGATGGGTTTGTGGGCACCAGCTTTTCAGCTCCTCGGGACTTTTGTGCACTCCATACTTCCCCCATCCAGTCCAGGAGTCTTGGACTCGGAAAGCCTGCGCAAGCATGCCAGGATCCGGTTCTTCCGGTGTTGGTGATTCGACCAGCTTGGCCGTTGTGTATTCTGTAAGTTAGGGATCCATACTCTTCCCGCAAATATGCCGCATTCATGGTCAAACAGACCTCGGTCTCGGGTTCGTCACACAGCCCCGTCCCCCCTTCGTCCACACATTTTCCATCGTCCCCCCTATCATCATCAACCTCAAATTCTGCCACCGCCGTGAACGCCTTCAATGAATTACTGACAACGTCACAACATCCGCAAACCACTACTTTATCAATATCTAATGTTGGCCACGTTGACTCGTCACCTATATCATCATCTG
Source organism: Boletus holoroseus (assembly GCA_038093245.1). Classification (NCBI taxonomy): domain Eukaryota; kingdom Fungi; phylum Basidiomycota; class Agaricomycetes; order Boletales; family Boletaceae; genus Boletus; species Boletus holoroseus. The sequence goes on from JBBPRU010000289.1 coordinate 9,875, forward strand.
TGACATCCACCGACAGCGCAACCACCACCTTCGCCACTGCGACGAAAGGACTCGGTGCGTCGTTTGCTGTTGTGCCATCAGACACTTCGTCCCCCGTCGGGTATGCAAAGGCCGTCTGGAGTGCCTTACCCCCACCCACAACCTTGAGCTCGACGATTCCTACTGCGCATGATCCCGCCGCCTTGGGTGCGGGCTCTATCCGGGCTGCTCCCTTTGCGAACCATAGGGACCATGGTACGGGTGCTTCAACCTCAGATTCGGCGCCAGAACACACGTCAAGAAGAGTACAGACATCGAACCATACCCGTGTTTCTAGCATCGTCAGTGGAATGACGGCCAGTACAGAGAGGTAAACTACGTCAGATGTCGATGCCGGGAAGGATGTTTTACGATGCCTTCTAGTGCAAGTACACCCGCCCACGCTGCCACCAAGCGGCCAAAACCTCCACACCAAATCGTTTCTACCTCGATTCCCGTCAATACACTAACCGCACAATCAGAAATCAACCCTGTGACAAGGATAACATCGGGGAGCCTTGTACCCATTCCGACTACTAGCAGTAATATATCTCCTAATAGCTCGTCAACTTCTAACAGGTGTGTGCCGCTCCGTTTTATGACTGATGAACTGCCCTGGACAAGTAACCACCAGCCTATTACCCTTCATTCTTGGCTCGGTGCTCGGAGTGCTGGTCATCGTTGCACTGGGTATGACTATCTTCGGGTGTCGTGCGCGCAGGCGATCCGAAAACATGTCAAATGTGCTTTCAAGCCATTTCAGGTCTTCGCGGGAACGAAAAGACTGGATGACGACAGAAGAAACCCCGCAGGCGAATGCAGTCACACTCGGCCGGCGGATAACATCCTACCGAGGCTCGTCGATATGCACGTCCGAACATATAATTACGCGTTTTTCACATGCAGGCGAGTTCCCCCAAAACAGTAACGGACAATTCTCCAATCCATTCGCAGACAGCTCGGAGATCGTGTCCTCGCGGACGAGTATACCCCCTGCGAGCGTACGTTCCGTTGATAGTGTGTCTACGAACTTGGCATTCACGGTGTCCGTGAGTGCGGACGCACGGGACGTAGGAGAAATTGGAAGCTCGAATGATGCGAGTACTAGCAGCCTGGAGCTGCATTTTGCTGCACCTCTTACCACCGATGATTCGTTGACACGGTCACCGTATTCGCCCTCGTGGCATTACGATGGACAGTCTCCGCCATCTTCGCCCAGGGAAAGGGAACATTGGAACGAAGAACAGGAAGGTGAAGCTTCCCCAGTTTCGCTACAGGCTTCGCCCCCGGCAAGCCCAAAGCCATTCCCCCTTGGGACGGAGAGTGCACGATTGCGCCTGCATGCACTGTTGAAGGAAGCGAGGAAGATATCTTGTGAGCAGGAGTTGAACAAGGAGTCTATGAGGGCAGGTGTACAAAGTACAGACAAATAAAGATAGCTTGTTCCTGTTTGTTTGATTGAAGTGCGTGGGAAATTTACCTGCATTGCTTCCTTCAAGGCACACATTTTTGGCCAACTTGCCGCTTCAACTGACCTTGAGCACTGTCCACCACTTGCTCGTCGGTTTGCACGA
>JBBPRU010000290.1:0-11450 GCA_038093245.1 Boletus holoroseus
GACAGCTCGGGCGTCGGGAACAAGGCGTCGAACACAGGGTACCCCGCGTGGTCCTCTGTGAGCGTAGGAGAGGGGATAGGCGAAGGGGAAAGAGTTAGAGTATCCCCGAGAATTGTAACAGTTGTCAGATAAGTGTTTGAATGGTTGGAGAGGTATCTGGATGTTGCTCAAGCAGTTGAAGCAATCATGCAGATGGGTTGAAAGCCCTGAGGCCCTGCAGAGGGCAGGTCAGCTAAAAACCTTTGTAATGCATCCACAAACACAATGGCACCATGGTGCTGAACCAGGTATGCTGACTGCCTTGGGAAGTAAGGATGGTGTGCAACACAGTATGAGTCAGACCTGATGCTGTTCCTGTTAGTGAGCCTGCAAAGAGCATGACCACTGTTGCACCACCTCAGATACATGTTAAACCACATCATGGCTTCCTGCCTGTTTAGCCATTTTGTCATTTGGATAGTGTAGTCCTTTTGATTGGTTGCACCATAGGCCTTCTTAGTGTAATTGATGTATAGCTGCTCTGAATTTTCAGTGTTCAAGCCATTAAGGCTACTGAACAGCCAGATTGACTTGATGTAGTGGACCAATGAGTGAAGTTTCAGAATGTTGAAATGTTTGCAACACCCAAGATCAATAAAGACATTTTTGAGGGCATGGAAATTGTTCAGGGCTTCCTGTAATGCCTGTAGAGTATGGTCAGTGTGTGAATGATATTGCGCAAGATGGATAAAATTGAGCAGTGCATGACTGGCCTGAATAACATTGTGTAGTACTGGCCAATGTGATTACAAAAACCTGCTTGAGTTGTTTGTGGTCAGTGCCAGTCCACTGCTTAATGGAAGAAATGCCAGCCTTCCAATGTCACAGTCCTGGATGAAATGGCATCACTTGAAACCAACTGTCAAATGTCTTCATGCCCACAATCACCATACACCATTTCTTGAGGTGATCTTTGACAATCCCTTGGTGGAGTTGGTGTAGTATGTCTGAGGTGATGCATGTGAATATGTTGAAATAAGGCAGATTGATCCAGAAGGGAGAGAAAACAGGGCACAGGCCCTCAGCGATGAATTCAGGTGGGATCCTCCTGCTGCTTGGGCAAAGAGGATATGAGTTGTTTGGACTTGGTTGCAAGATGGAAAGTTTGTTGTGGCACCACATTGGTCAGCAGTCACATGACACTTGGGACACTGGTTTTCGGCACAACAATCCACCAAACATTGTTCTGGGTGATCCCCAATGAAGGCAGTGAGTACAGGGTATACTTCCCTGATTAGCCCATCAGAGCACACCATCTCAATGCACTCCTGACCTGCAGCTACTGTACAAGTGGCTAAACCAGACACCTCATGCAATAGTGAAAGAGGTGATATCTGACAACTGAGTTGTTCTCAAATGTTTCAAGCTTCAAGACAGGTAGGTACCCCACCAAGATCAAAGCATGAAGTGCCAGTTCACAATGTATATATTTTGAAATATTACCAACAGTGAGATGCACTGGTCAAGCCACTTTGTCCCCATTGAAATGTGATAATTCAGTTTTGTCAGAGGCGAGGATGATGGGCAACACCAGTTGCCCCTGCTGACAATCAGGACTAAAAAACCCTGTTAATGTGCATCACTGACAGGGCAAGTTTCACTGCAACCTACCTGAGTTTCCCACCACCAATCACCAGTTCACATCTCATCTGTTATGACCCAGCCTGAATACTATACCAAACAAACACAACAATAACCAAGACAATGTACAATCATCTATTGCTGGTGTCAGAACGGACTTCAGGAGACTTGAAGAGTTGGAGTCATATCCAATATTTGACAAGTGAGAAGCAATTTCAGCATACAGAATATAATATAGACTACTGCTATTTATACTATTGTATCCAGGTGCACAGACAATGCTGTGTATGCTTACTAAGGCAAGGAAATAAAAGGAGATCAAGATGGGGGCAGATATGGTGAGGTGGATAGGGGTCTGCAGGTGGTAAGAAGGCAATGGTGAGTAATGTGATATAGATAGAAGAAAGCTGAATCTATATGATTGATGGGGATAGGGGAAGATTCAGGGGAGATTTGGGGAAGATCATGGGATTATCCACAAATCAATGGAAGGGGAAACTACCAAGTATTAAATAGAGAATGAAGAGAGGAAATGAGATCTATAAGGCAGATTGTGATCAGAGATCTGGATCTGGTAAGCGAGATTGAATCAGGATATAAGATATAGAAGCAAGGTAGCATGACAGCAGTGCAGGCTTCATGGGAATAATGCCAATGCAACAGCAAAGGCATGGGAAGATATCATATAAGCTACAATAGGGGCTATCTTGGATACTGCATATGCACAGTAAGGATTGTAGCAACTTTATAGTGGTGCAATAGATATCATAGGATCTATATATGTAGCATAGCCAATGCTATGGGTGTGAGGAGAAGGATGAATTGCATGTGAAGAATCCTTTCATCATTGTAACACCATATCTCTGCATAAGAGTCTACGTAGACTTTTTCAGGTGCATATGCCATTTCATTCTTGAATGCCACATTCCTGATTAACTCCCACATGCAGGCCACAGGATCATACAACCACAACTCCAGCTCCTCTGAGTCACCCCTGCCCTCCAGTCCATTGGCCTGGCCCTTGCCTTCTTCAGCATTGCCAGGCTCTCTGCCCACATCATCACATATGCATACCAGTTCACACTGCCATTCTGGCCCAGTGAGGAGCTAATCAATTAACTTCATAAATGTGTGGGTGCTCTTATAGGTGTTGCATCTGTTTGCATGTCTGCATCAAATGGCTGTAAGTGCTACTTGCTACAGGGATCAATGTGACTCAGAATTGGCAATTTAAGGAACTTGTCTGTAGCTTGTTGGTTCACATTCTTCATGATCCAGTTGGCCAATTCCCATTCACTGTGGTCTGCAAATAGGGCATAAGCCCCTTGCCCAAATGCTTCTTGTAAGTCTTTCATCGACTTGAATGGAGTTTTTGCTGATCCAAGGATGTCAGCGGCACTCCCTTCATCATACTCACACATATATTTCTGACTCTTTTCAGGTCCAGTCATACAGATTGGGCTGCCATGGTCGTCCAAGCCTCCTTCAGTCCCCAGATTCATGTTGATGTCACAGTTGACACTGTCAGTGTAGGTTTTGGCACCCTGACCATTTGCCTCATTGTCAGGGCAATCCCCAATACCCCCATTGCTACCATGATCACTTCTTGCAGTGTGGTGATGAGCACTCTTTCGCAGGACTGCTGCTTGGCAGTGCAGTGAATGACTGATATGCCATAATACATCTGTCAGTGTGGAGAATCCCTGGCCACAGTGGCCACATTGGTTTCATGCCAATGGGTAAGCATGGGTGAGATGAGGCATGGCAAGAAAAGAACAAGAGGAACCACTGGCAAGGCACCCACCCCCCAAAAAAAAATAAAGTGCTATGACCATATTGTAAGCATTGTGTTCTCCAGTTGGTGATGCTATGTGGTTGGTGATGCTATGCAAGCTAGGGTCTCCATTCCAGGTCTCCATTCTCTGTTTGACCCTGTGACCTTGCTGCCTTATTTATGCAGGTCTCATCTATTTCTTTCTGCCCTCTTCTATTTGTGGCTACTGTATTAACTGCATCAAGACTGAACACAGTGCTGTGCTCATGTCGTCCCAAACTCAGAAACAAGTGACTATGACTGAATCCAGTTGTGGCTGGGTGTGTTTGCCCAGTGAGAAGGTGCAGACAATGTTAGGTGGGCACAGCAGCTCTCTATTGTTATGATATGCAATATTGTCAAACTTTTTTTGACTTAAACATTTTCTCTTTCATCATCATGTGACTAGTGCATGTGACCGTGAGAATTGCACATGATCAGGTCTAGAACCTATGATGTCATGTCTCATGGTTTACACATGTTATTAATCTCCGTCTCTTCCTTTCCCACATGATGTTATACTATACCTTTATTTAGATTCTTACTCTCATGCACTGCTTGGTCCATGCGCACCATGTACTAGTATAAATACTGAGGACTTGGGATCATCCAACCTCAGTCGAATCCACTTGTCATTTGTGTCCATCACTGTGATTAAGGTCATCTCTTCTCTCTTTACCTCTTTATGGTGCAGATTGTGGGTTCCGAGTGCCAGAGTCTTCATACTCGTAACATCTATTGATTCACTTATCTGCTCATTGTCTTGCAGATGAGCATGATGACACCAAATGTGCTTCAGAGCTTCAGGCCTGAGAAAAAGCAACCTGGTGTAAGACATTGACCTGCAAATGTGACCAAGTGACCAGGGCAGCAGAGATGGATCGGTTTATGGTGGCAACTTTAAAGGTACCAACCCAGGACAAAGCAGCAAGCCTGGTCAACCTCAATGCAGAAAATGCAATATGTACATATGGTTGCTTTCAACATTGATTTGGTGCACCATTTTGCCTTTGATACCTTTCAATAGTCTCAACTTGCCCATATGCCCTCTTAAACCTCTATCTCAAGTTGACAACTTCATATTGACAATATGCTGCTTCCTCTCACTTTCAGGATGTCATAGGTGGTTGTCCAGATCATCTGGTATAGCCATTTTGCCATCCAACTTGCTGGGTAGGTTTCAAGTTGCTTTTGGTGAGTCAGCTTTATTTCTTTGCTCTACTTGTTTGCACTTATGTTCTGACACTTGGCATAGCTTCTTCAACATGTTTATGGTGCCCTTGTCACCTCTAGGTACTCCCAAACTCACTATTTTGTCTTAGGTAGCCCCAATGTCACAGATTGCAAGTCTGCTTCTCCCCCCTTTGAACTCAATTGTTAAAGTCCGAAGGTCCGGGAGAGTCCAGAGCTCAGTTGGTGCCTAAGTCGGATGAAACAACTATATATGTATTTACCTGTAAAGTCCGGGAGAGTCCGGAGCTATGGTAATTAGTCTAAAGTAATATGTATGAAGGGATCTTACTCACCTCAGTTGCTACCTAAGTCAGGCAAAACAACTGAGATGCTAGATGAGAGAACTAGCTAATTTATAGTATGTGGTTAAGGCACACTTGTACTGAGCAAGTATGCGAACCTGACGCTATTCCGATAGGTATGTAAGTGTCTTTACTGGGCAGTAGTGGTACTCTGGAGAATTCCTCTGGAGTTCTACTTTACATCTCCAGAGCATTCTCTGGAGTTACTTGCATTTTATCATCAATGCTTGGGGGTATGTTTCTGTCTAGTGGCTGTTCTGGTGATTTGTTGGGTGGTTCAAGTGGTTTGTGAAATCCATGGGGTAGCTCAGTGTACATCTGTGATATCCTGTGATGTGTTCTGACAATCTTGCTTAGCTTTTTCTGGTAATTGCCTTCACACACTCACTTTCCCTCATTCTCCCTCAACCTGCACATCTCAATGCTTCTCCTCATCTACCTTGACAGGATCTTGTGCTTCCAACATTTTGGCTTTGCAGCTGGTGCACCCAGCATCTTAGCTTGCAGGTCCATTCCTCTCCCCCTTGAGCCAAATGCTTGGGGGCTTATTTGATTGGCCTATGGGGATCCTCACCATGTTACTTGGGTCATCACCCAGTGACTTTGCTTTGTCAGCTTCATTGCCAACTGGTTTGCATACCACCTTGTTGTCCACAGGGAGCCTCACTGTGTCACTTGAGTCATTGCCCAGTGACTTTGCTTTGTCAGCATGGTTGATCAGCTTGCACTGGCTGCATTGCTCCCCTTTGAGTGGTTCATCTGGTCTTGGTGATGTACCCACTGGCCTTGTCAGCCCTGTGCACTTTGTGTGTGGATTCAGGATGTCAGTGGCTGTATTGTGGAGCATCCGACTAGTTGTTTTAGGTTGGGGTGCAATAAGCTTTGGCACTAATGCAATCTTGGCTGCTTCTTAGTGCTGTGAGGGTCACATCCAGAGTCATATTGTCTGTGGCTTCATTGCCCAGCTGTTTCACTGTGGTTTTGTGTTCTCCAGCTCTCTTGCTAGCCTTCTTGCCCCTCTGACCTCTGATAAAATGCAAGTAACTCCAGAGAATGCTCTGGAGATGTAAAGTAGAACTCCAGAGGAATTCTCCAGAGTACCACTACTGCCCAGTAAAGACACTTACATACCTATCGGAATAGCGTCAGGTTCGCATACTTGCTCAGTACAAGTGTGCCTTAACCCCATACTATAAATTAGCTAGTTCTCTCATCTAGCACCTCAGTTGTTTTGCCCGACTTAGGCAGCAACTGAGGTGAGTAAGATCCCTTCATATATATTACTTTAGACTAATTACCATAGCTCCAGACTCTCCCGGACTTTACAGGTAAATACATATATAGTTGTTTTGCCCGACTTAGGCACCAACTGAGCTCCGGACTCTCCCAGACTTTACAGCTCTGCTCCTCCAGACCTTCAGACTTTAACAACCTCTCAACTTGATCTTTTCTTTTCCAGGCAGTATTTCCTTTCACTCTCTCAAGTGTCCTGTCACTCTTGTGTGGTTATATATCCATTCACTGTAGTCAACTGATGTTGCCGTGTGCTGTGCAGCCACTTGTGCACTGTCATTGTTACGCTTGGTCCAGGTAGGAACAAGCGTAGACTTTGAAGATTTTGAAGGGATCAAAGGTTCGAGGGACGGTCCAGAGAATAGACTCTTGAACAGAGGTTCAAGTAGCAACGGCGACTGGAGTTCAAGGAGTCAAGTGTACACTCAAAGTAGTACGAAGACTTATCAGAGGTCAGAGAGTGATGAGTAGGTATATTCGAGGTCAAAGTAGACCAAGGTTAGAGAATATACATTGCTGGTATCAACGTTTATATAGAAGAGCCAAGATATGATGAAGTAAGCTTATAGAACATGATGGAACGGGGAGGAAAGTATTAGTAATACATGGGAATCGAAGGTAGAAGAAGGTCGTCGAACGATAAGGAAGAATGAGTCATGCAGGGTTCAAACGGCATGACTCCACAGCTGGGAAGAAGTCTGAATGGTTATCATAGTAGAGAAAGAAAAGAAATAGAGGTAAATCGTAACAGTCATCATTCACCAGAGTAGACCTTTCATAACATTGCTGTAGTTAGTTGAAAATTTGATAGGTCATCTGAAGATGAATTGTTTTGGGATGCTAACCCAAAACACAGGAACATAAAGGGAGATGAATTCAGGTGAGGGCAACTCACTTGTGTTGGTCTAGATTGGATAGTCATAAGCCTCTGATGGAGATCAGGGTTAGAGTGGAGTAGCTTGTGTGAGAAGGACTGTAGCGGTTGTGGTATTGGTGAACAGTAAAGAGACACATCGCTACAGTACCTGTTTATATAGGTAAAAGTAAAGAAGGTTGGAGCAGAGCTCAGCTGTATATACAGTGACTCCAAAAACTGATCCAATGTTTTGTAGTTTTGGAGTGTATGTGAAATAGCAGTTGTGGGTGTGGGAATGCCACTTAGTGTTATGAAACTGGCTTTCATACCACGATGACCCCTAATCAATGTCTTAGTAGAACCCTAGAGATGGGATAGATCTTATCTCCTTATCTTATCTTATCGCATCACATGACCGTGGTAACTTATCATGTGACTGCTATCTTACCTTACATCTTATCTCACAGACCATGATATCATACCTAGACCGCTCCAGACCTGTGATGTCATACCTCACCTCATACATACCTATTTAATTACCATTCATTCCCTCTCATGATCCTTACCCTATTTAGTAGTTGCTGGCCCTCATCTCATGGTCCGTGCACTCATGTACAATATGTACTATATAAAGTAGACCATCTGAGGACTTACTCCTCAGATCGAATATTAGTTTGTCTTCCCTCTCATTGGCTCTACCAGAGTTCAGAGATTCAGACCATCGCTCCCGCTTAGTCAGCGATACAGACTTATCATCTTTACCCTTTGCCTATCGTTATTCAAACAGCCGTTAGAGAGAAGATACTGGCATAGTAAGCCCAGGCGACTCCAGAAGAAGATAGTCGGCACGCTCCAAGAAGTCACATGCCTCAACAACTAAACATTGACCCACTGAGCTCCCCTCTTCCTCCTTTTCATCGTATTGCTCACCTCCTTTCCTTTTTGGGGTTGTTCAGTGTTCCACCTCCTAGATCGCATCTGGATTCATAACACTTAGTGTTGGTGGGAACATATGACATATATATCCCCAGCTACCTGTTGATCCAATAGTCATGTGGTTCTGCCCAGGGGTCACTAAGATGCATCTATTTTAAGACAGAAACACCATTGGAACAATTTTATAGCTTTTAAAATAAATAGGGTATTTGATATATATGTACAGTGACTGACAAAATTGTCCCAATGTTTTGCACTTTTTGATTGTGTATTGAATAACTCTGGAGGATAAACAAATATGAACAAAGTATTCATATATGAATGGAAGTGAAAACTCAGGGCTAAATGGTGACTAAGGAATTATGTAATTCCAATGGGTAGTCATGGAGATACATACAATTCAAAATGGCTACTCATTGGGACAATTATGTGAGTGTGGTGCAACAAAATGGAAAATGTAGTGTTAGTGCATGGTGTGACACCCCTTGGCCTTGCTAACTGTGGTACTCCCTCTGGGGATACTTTCAATCAACTCCTGACATACTTCTAGTGCCATCTCTGCCCATATCTCTATAATTCTCCCAAACTCCATTTCCCCATGTTGAGTACTGGCAAAGGTGTCTTTTGACATATTTCCAGAGGTGTACAATGGGTTTGAGGTCATGGGACTATGGGGGCAAGACCAGGAAAGTGATATTATTGTCTTCCATCCATCTTTGGCCTTTTTGCAGATATTCTTGGGATTACTGTTTTGCTAAAAAATGAGATCTGCTAGAGAAATTCCACTTTTCACTATTCTGAGCAGTATGTTGCTCTCCAAAATGTTGATATACTGGTCAGCATGCATCCTCCCCTCAACCTATGCAAGTCTTCCCATCGCCTCCCAACCCATATACTGTAGCTCCATCTCTCAATATTTTCTTCACCAACCCTAACTATGCCCTGGACCTTCCTCTTGATCAATCATTCTGCAGTCTTTTGCCACACCCACTACCTTCCATCTGATGCAATTAAGTTGATTTTAATGTCATCTGACTAGGCTACCCTCTTCCAGTACCCCACAGTCCATTTCTTGTACCTCAAAGCAGGGTCCAAGTATTTCCTCCTATATATTATATTAAGATATGGCATTTTCATGTTTACCACAGCCCCAAAAGAACTATTCTCAATGATTTTTCTGGCTGTTTCTGAGGAGACTGGGTTAAAGATAATGATGTTAATGTGTTTGAAGACTTGAACAGCATTAGAAGCCTTGCCAGTAGTGATTTAAATAATGATTCAACTATGAAAAGGGAGTAGAAAGCTTTGAAGGACATCCAGAAATGGGACAAATTAATTAGAAATGATATCTAAGAGTACCCTAGATGCAATATGTCTCCCAACACCAGTTTCAGAGGCAATATGGCCAATAGAAAGCCCATTGGGGGATATTTTCCCTTTAAGCAGAGGAAATAAATATATTGTAGAATTGTGGAGTTTTAAGAATATTAATCTTTGTGAAATTGCTTGACTATAGGGTCCCATGACACATAACATTACCATAGTAATAATTTGTTGGCAGTTGGTTGCTATAGAAACCGTGGAGCATTAGATTCTAATATATCTGAACTACACTCACATAATTGTCCCAATGAGTAGTCATTTTGAATTGTATGTATCTCCATGACTACCAATCAGAATTACATAATTCATTGGTCACAACTTAGCCCTGAGTCTTTACTTCTATTCATACACCAACACTTTGTTTGTATTTGTTTATTCTCTAGAGTTATTCAACACATAATCAAAAAGTGCAAAACATTGGGACAATTTTGTGAGCCACTGTATATATCAGTACTTAGAGTATCCTCCATTGGCTTTAAGCATTGCCTTAATCCTTCTAGGCATGCTCTAAACCAACTTCTAACACTCCTCAACTAATATCTTCTCCCAATCCTCCTCAATCCTATCCCACAACTCATGAATCCCACTAGGGGGCTTTTCATGAGCTGCAAGCCTCCTTTTCAGATACATACTACATAGATTATCAATAGATGAATGATATTTGTGTTCTATATTGTATTACAAAAGACACATTCATTTCATCATTGTACAGCTTCCTATTGCCTTGAAGTTCAGAACATCCTTCTCACTGTAAAGGTTACCTGGTAGATGTGCTGGTTACATAGCTCATCTGGAGCTCTCCTTTGTGATGTATGTACATATGTATTATATATTGCTCCCTTCACTCCAAATATTCCAGGATGCATTACATACATATAATGCATTGTTGCAGGTTATTTGACTTTGTATTGCCATTTTTGTCTCCCTCAGATGCTCCTAATGCATCTGTCTCATCACTGGTGGATCCAATGACATAAATAAATACATATAGTAAGTTCAGATATGTCTATGACATGTATTGAGGTATTCTGACAATTTTCTTTAACATTCTCATCATCCTAGTATATGTATATAACTATCTAGTACATATATGTATGTAACTCTCATCCTCACAGGATTGTACATCTTTTACATACATAAAATTACAGAAAGATACCTAGTAATACAGATCTATAGAAACCACAGAACACCACAGAATGTCAGAATGAGGGTAAGTGTGTTGATATATACAGTGACTCCAAAAACTGTTCCAATGTTTTGTAGTTTTTGAGTGTATGTGGAATAGCAGTTGTGAGTGTGGGAGTTCCGCTTAGCATTGGTGGGTACATACATATGGCGTACAAACCCCTGGCTACCTGCAGACATAATAATCACGTGATTTGGCCAAGGGGCTGCCAAGATACATCTATTTTAAGACAGCAACACCATTGGAACAGTTTTAGAGCTTTTAAAATAAATAGGGTATTTGATATATATCAGTACTTAGAGTATCCTCCTTTGGCTTTAAGCACTGCCTTAATCCTTCTAGCATGCTCTCAATCAACTTCTGACACTCCTCAACTGATATCTTCTCCCAATCCTCCTCAATCCTATTCCATAACTCATGAATCCCACTAGGGGGCTTTTCATGAGCTGCAAGCCTCCTTTTCAGATCACTCCATAGATGTTCAATGGGGTTTAGGTCAGGAGATGTGCAGGCCACACAATAGTCATGAAATCCTGCTCCTCTAGCCATTCCTTCACCTTTCTACAGGTGTGCTTGGGGTCATTGTCCTGCTGAAAAATGATGTTAGGAGGATTAAAACCATAATACTGCAGAGTATTCAGTAGCTCATCCTTCAAAATCTGAAGGTAAAGGTCACCATCCATCCTACCATCAATTTTGGCAGCATAGCCAACTCCCTGCCAAGTCATACATCCCCACATCATCACAGAACCTCCTCCAAACCTGACAGTCCCCTCTACCAACCTGTTACTGAGCCCCTCATCTGCCTTTTTCCACACCCATTTGCAT
>JBBPRU010000291.1:0-11447 GCA_038093245.1 Boletus holoroseus
CGATGTCCAGCTCAGCCTGAAGACGATCTCCATCGCATGAACCATCACCACCCTCATCGTCGCCGCCACCGCCGCCGTTATTGAATAGCATCCGCAAACATGTCTGGAATTATGGGTTTCTTTAACTCCAAATTCCCCCCGACCATGAACCCCCGCGACCGTCCATCAGACCCTCTATCTCGTCTCCGCTTTGCCCTTGAAACAATGCCTGGCTCGCGCAAATACGTGTTCACGCCCGCAACTCGCGCAGAGATCCTCTCAGAGCTTTATGATGCTTTCTGGGGACCGTATGCCCATCTCTTCCTTCCGCTCTCCAACTCCAGTCTCCCTATGCACGCCACTCTCGGCCAAGTTCAATCAGAACTTGGCTTTGCAGGTGCGGGCTCGGAAGACCCTGTAGTTCCAGGTCGTCCTTGTGGTCACATATTCACCAAAGGGGAGAGCTGTTTCCGATGCAAGTGAGGACCGCTCCCTCATTCACTCCTCTCAACCCTCATTCACTCCCTTCAGAGATTGTGCGCTCGACGAAAGCTGTGTTCTTTGCAGTCGTTGCTTTCGTGCCAGCTCTCACAAGGATCACAACGTCAGCTTCTTCATCGCACAGCAGTCGGGGGGTTGTTGCGACTGCGGTGATGCTGAAGCCTGGCGTCACAACATTCAATGTCCCTTCCACCCTCTCCTCCACGATGCCGATCGTGTCTTTGATTCCTCCGTCCGCGCACCTGACACAACCCCAAGAGCACTTCCGAGGTCCATCGGCGACGTAGACATCCCTCCTGTCCCCCATTATCCATTCCGCGCCGCCTTCCCTCCAGATCTCAGGGATAACATGGGGCGTACGATCGGTTATGCCCTTGATTTTCTTCTCGACACCCTTGACTGTTCACCAGACGATCCGAGTGTGCCTTCGAATGAAGCCGACCTTCGGCTTCAGCCCACCGCGGATCCCATGCAGAAAGACCAGTACTCTGTCATCATTTGGAACGACGACAAACACTCGTTTGACGAAGTCATTCAGCTCATCTGCGATACAACAAACCGTGATCGCAAAGAAGCGACTGCAATGGCACACGCCATCGACGAACACGGTCGTGAGATTATCGACATGAATACCAATGTCCCTCGTCTCCTAGAGATAGCCCAGGTCATCTCCAAAATTGAGATCGGCGTCACCATCCGGCGCGCATATGACACATTCAGAGAGCAGGTCGTCGTGGTCATCATCGAATGGCTTCTTGACCTCACCCGCAGTAGACTCGGAACAGATACGCTCATCATTCGCGAGGCCATTGCAACAGAGTTACTCTCACCTAGACGTCGCGAAAGCAATATTTACGGTTCTGCATCCCACATTCCAGACCTTTCCAGCGACATTCCCAATCCATGTAGGATCGACTGGATGTTTTTATATCATGCTCGACTCTGGAAGAAACCGCGTATCAGCCTGAAGGAGATATATGCATCTGTCCTCATACTATCACACCCTCACAAACTCGCCATAGGTTTGATATTTTCCCCATGAAACATTACCAACAGCTGAGATCATTCTTAGGGAGCCACTTCGCAGCCGTGTATCCGCGCATCGTGGATGCCTATCTGCTTGTTGACAGAGAAGCAGAAACGTCCATTAAGTATTTTGCTCTTCAACTCTTTACTGTCCCATCTGTCGCGAGTCATATCGTACGGTACCACGATCTTGTCACACGTTTACTCGACATCATCATCAACTTCTTCACGAACCAAATCGTCGACAAACGTATCCTCAATGCTCCGGCAAATGCTTCCGAGGTCGCAGAGCTGGATGTGGATAGTTTCCCATTCAAGTCCAAGCGTTTTATGCCGATCTTTAGTGACCTTCGGTACCTCTGCCACAACGAACCCGTCCAACAACTCATCGCCAGGAATCCTTCTTTCGTTCGCAAGTTTGCCAAGGTGTGCCAACTGTTCATGTGCGTCCATCCGAATAAACGTGCGGCCACCAATCATGTTGAGTACGAGACGGATGCTTGGATAAGCGTCTTTAACGTCACGCTCTCTCTCTCTCGCGTCATCAAGGTGTACGGCGAGGCCTTCAGTTGGGCGACGCCCTCGCAGCTCATTGGCGCCATATCGATAGTCATAAAGGATATTCTTTCAGTATGCACGTTGGCAAACGACAAGCTCGACAAGAACAAGTTCTCAAAGCCGGCATACCATGATGTTCTCTTTGGAGATGTCGAATACACAATCGTGGAGTTTGATGTCTTAGAGGGCTGGGTCAGCTTCCACCACTCGTTACACTGGCTTTTGGCGGAGCTGTTGAAGAATGTCGACATTCTTTCAGAAGAGTCGCTGAGTCGAGTAGGCGTTGCGAGCGTGCGGGACTTGTTCGTGCGAATCGCAACAGAGGATGATATTCTCACGCTGATCGATTTCCCCTTGCGAGGTAAGCTTCACGATGTCCTCGTTCAAGCCAGGAGTTTAGTTTGGTCTTGTAGTGCTCGCGATGGTCGCCCAGATTCGCTCTGGACTGTGGGTTCGCAATGGCTTCCCAATACGCGGTCAACTGCTGCATTACCGCGATTTCATGCTTCGCGAGCTGTGCTATGACCAAGATCTGTTCATCCTCCAAACATCCCTTATCATTCTCGACCCAAACACGGTCATCGTGAGCATCCTTGACCGCTTCAAGCTCCTCCAATTCTTCCGCGGGGCAGTTATCCATCCTACCTACGAGGGCCCTCAGCTGTCCAGCATGGTCGAGGAAGTATTGTATGTCATTATCACCCTCTTGACCGAGAAGGGCAGTGCAACCAAGATGCCCCTTGCGGTTGCTGTTCGGCGCGAGATCATCCATGCACTTGCAGCTGGACCGTGCTCTTACACGGACCTCGTGAAACGTGTTGCAGAGCGCATGGCGGACGACGTCTGTTTCGAACACGTCCTCAGACAAGTCGCCAACTTTAAAGCGCCAGAAGCAACTACCGATACAGGTACCTACGAGCTCAAAGACCAACTGTACGACGAGGTCAACCCGTTTTATTACCACTATGCTCGAAACAGACGCGAAGAAGTGGAAGCGGTGCTCAAGGCGCGGTTCAGGAAGAATACAGGCGAGACGGACCCTGTGATCGTGCCGAAAGCGATCGGCATCGAAACAGGTCCATTCTCGATCTTGCCGTCCCTTTTGGAATCGGAGGTGCTTCTCCAAGTGATGTTTTACGCAATTCACAACATTATCTTACTGACAGAAGCGGCGGGGACGACGCCACCGTCCGCGGAGGCGATTCTCGATCAAGCATTTTACCTTGTCATGATCGCGCTCGTTGAACGTGCGTCGGTGTTCAGCCATCTGTCTGCGCTCAAGGTCTTTGAGGACGGCAAGAATCTGATCGATATCATTTGTGCGATGGAGCATGCGGAACACTTCAGACCATACACGGCTCGGGTAGCATGGATTTTAGGGGTGATGTCCAAGTTTGTGCCGGAGGAGGTGCAGGCGCGTCGTAGGGTCGTCACGGTCGTGGAATCTGGCGTAGACACGGAGACGCTCAAGAAACGCGCGGCAAAGGCGCGGCAGGAGGCGATCATGGCTCAGATGAAGGCGCAACAAGCGAGTTTTACGATCAACTTTGAGGACGTGGACGACGAGGAAGACGAAGATATGGAAGAGACGCCGGAAGAGCTGGTGCAATATGGTTCGTGTATCGTGTGTCAGGAGGATCTCAATGATTCGAAGCCTTGGGGTACGCTTGGGCTCGTCCAGCCCAGCCGTCTACTCCGGAAACATCCCGATAGTCATAGTGCGTATCTCAACGAGCTGATGGGGACGCAGCCCTCCCTCGATCGCAGTTCCCATCGTCTACTGCCGTCGACTTTCCTGTCTGTGGACGTGAACCACTACGAGGACGTCACCCAGTTCGCGCCCAACTTTGATGGTTTCCCGGCGCAACATACCCGCTTTGGCTTACACGCGTCCATGTGTGGCCACATGATGCATATGGAGTGTTTCCAAGTTTACAACACGTCCGTTCGTCAACGGCACCGTTCACATGCAACACGAAACCATCCAGAGAACATTCTTCGCAAGGAATACATTTGTCCATTATGTAAGAGCCTAGGTAACACCATTCTCCCTATTTCTAGGCCGTCGACGCTTCCTGCTACAATCGTCCCGTTCCCCGACTGGATCCGCGCGATGGGGATATCGATCCTCAAGTCCAAACCTGATACGGCGATGGATTCATTGCAGTTCCGGAATGGCACAGGCGAGTTCGTCTTTTGGAGCGCGCAGGATCCCAACTATGCCGTGCAGATTCGACGCGGGGAAAACTTTGAGACGTTCAAGATGTTGGACAGCATGATGAACGTGGCTAAGACCGCGTCGCAGCAGACGCGTCATCTACGAGAGAGGCCGGAGCCCGATCCGGGTGAGAGGGGTTCAGGGATTTATTTACCGGAGGAGCTCATCGGGTACACGATCGCCTCGATCGAGGTGGCGACACGCGGGACGGGTATGAATCCGACTGGGAACGTCGCGGACGGGTTGACAGAGACGCAAGTGCGGATGGTACGGTCTCTGCTCGGATGTATGACCTCTTTGGCGAAGATAGAACTTGAAGGACGACCAGACGGAGGGAAAGAAGGAATAAAACAGGCCATTATCAAACGCCTATTGCCGGAGTGGAGCAGGACATCTCTCACGTCGTATTCGTATCCCTTGCTCCTCCGTGATCCATTTACGGTTCTCGTCGAGACTGCTGCCGTTGCCCCAGAGATGCTTCAGCATGTTCTCGTGCTGTGTTACTATGCATGCCTAGCACGCACCGTCATCGGAATGGTCTACGTCTTAAACAAGGCGCGGTCTTGCAATTCCATTCAAGTTGTGTCGCGAAGCCATGCAGACCTATTTGGCGACGTGCGGATGTTCTTCATGTCTGTCGTCCGTCACTCCCCTGTCTTTGAACATACTGCGACGCTTGTGTTCGAGATGTTTGGCGAAGCTCGGATCGAAAAGTTGTTGTACGCATTCACGCTACCCTTCCTCCGGCGCGCGGCCATTCTCTGTCGTTCCGTCCTTCCGAATGCGTTCACGACACCACTGTCGGCTGGTGGTACAGATGATAACGAATACCGGCGTCTTCTCACGTTGTTGCACATTCCCCCGCTATCGGATCTACCCAACCAGGACACGCTCCAAAACGCGCTCTCGGGTTGGTGTGCACACTATGGCCATTCCCATGCGGCATCTCAGCTCAACTGTGGCGTCGTCCTGGATTATCCCGCTGTCTACCGCCTCGCGCGGCTTCCAATCGTGCTCGATAACTTGTTCAACGGGAGAGACAAGGTGATGCGTTGTGCGCGGTGCAATACCGTACCGACCGATGCGGCTATTTGTCTAATATGCGGTATGACGTGCTGTATGCTCAGTCATTGTTGCATGGACGTTGAGTCGAACGGGCGAGGGGAATGTAACATGCACACGCGAGAGTACGTCGAGCCCCATCCACTCACGCTTTGGTTGATGGCTAATACTCACACGGCGGTTTAGGTGCGGCGGCGCGATAGGGTTGTATTTCATCGTCAAGCGGTGTTCGCTGCTTTACCTTTACGCCAACAATGGGTCGTTTGCACAGTCGCCTTACCTGGATGTACACGGAGAGGTCGATATTTCGATGAGGTACGTTCGGTTGCCCGTTTTCGGCTGCGCGTTTGGGTACTTAATTGTAAACGTTTTTTCATAGACGGGGACGGCGACAGTATATCCACAATCCAAGATGGGAGGAAATACGGAAAACGTGGCTCAACCATGGTATTCCGACGGCCGTCGCGCGGAAGCTGGAGAGCGCGGTCGACAGTGGTGGATGGGAGATGCTGTGATGCAATGGTGATCCGTTACTGTTAGAACCCGTGTGTCTATCAAAAAGACACTACCGTTTTTGCATTTGTGTATTACAACCATATATTTATGTACATGAACAGACGCAGCGCTTCATCGTGTGGAAAGGAGGGGCGGAGAGTCAAACTGTGTGAATGTTGACGAGGGCGTTCTTGAGTCTGATGACAGTTCGCTCTAGCCCGAGTACGTCGATCGTTTCAGGGACGGTCGGGCCAGTCTGAGGCAAAAAAAAACGACGGTAACGAAGGAAGTAGAGAGCCAAGAAAAAAGGACTGACCTTCATCGCGGTCAAAGCGTGCCGAAGCGCGGTCATGAAGAGTTTTTGCTTGAGCCCGGTCACATCGCAAGTAGCGTGAAAGAGAGACGAAAGGTCGGAAATACTGGGTGTGTCTGGCTCGGCCTCGAGGCGGGAGATGGTGACCTCTAGAGCGCGACCTACATGCAAATTAAAAGTGAAGCGAAAGATGCGTAAATGAATTCGGTCGAGAGGATGGAAAATGGGTGGTACTTACGATAATCATCACTCGATATCGACTTGCTCATGAACTGCGCCTCGGGGGTTGAATAATCTGGATCGACGAAAAAGTAGGGAGCCAAGCTGGGCACGTCCTGTATGTTGGTTATCCGTCCCTGGTCGTGGATGGGGTCAGCTGGGTGTCGAGGCAAGCCAATAAGGTTTCACCTGTAACATATGGATAACCTTGGCGATGTATTCCGGGGTCGCGTATTGGCTGTCGAGAGACGTCAGGCAAACGTAGAATATGTTGTCCCATCTTGCACGACCTACCTGGCCGGGAAAGAAGCTCGTACGAGATCATGTATCCTGCGTGCATGATATAACGTTCCTTGGTCGTTCTTCCAGCTGCGCATGAGATGGTGTTTGTTGAGGTATTCGAGCTTGGCGGGCTCCAGAACTTGTCGACGGTGCGTCAAGGATGCGAGATCGAACTTTTTTCACAGATATTATTCAATCAGATCAATGATGGTGGGGTATCCAAGACGCACCTGTTTGATGAGTTCTGGCAGCGTCAGGATAGCCGTGCTTTCGGGACTCCGGGTGGCAGGAGCCGTGTCCGAAGAGGAGTGTGCTGTTTGTCCCCAGCCCGCCAAAGCTAGCCAGTTAATCAATGCCTCTGGCTCCCATCCCCTTTTCTAGTGCTCTGGATGAATATGGAGGCGGTGATGGATAAGCACGACCGGGCAACATACCATGAATTCCAAGATCCCAACGCTACTCTTGCGTTTTGACATCTTAGAACCATCAGGATTCAGCAATATAGGGAGATGTGCAAATTGCGGTGGTTTGAGCGAAAGGCAAGAATACAAGTCAAGGTGTAACGGAAGAGATGGAAGCCATTCCTAGGTGACGTGTAGGTAAGAATTTGCTTGGAGGGACGGAAAAGACTTGCCTCTCCCCGGATTACGTGGGAGATGCCCATCTCGTGGTCATCGACGACAGAAGCAAGATGGTAAGTAGGGAATAAGTCAGACTTGAGGAGAACGGGATCGGTTGGTAGAGAGGCATGGGCATCTCGCAGATCTCCAAAGACAATGTCGTGTGCTGGAATGTGTTCAGGGAGCCTGTCATCCTAGACACACTCAAGACTTGGGAGAATAGGGCTAACGCTGAGAGATTTACATACATTGAGCCTGACGATGGACTTTTCGCCGGCACGAACGCGTCTTGCGACCTCTTCTTCGGTGAGATGAAGACATGCCTTGTCATACGTTGAGTTGGATCCGGTACGAGCCAGCCTCTCCCTTGTAGCAGTTAGTTTGTCCGGAGAGCAGAAGCAGCGGTATGCGTGACCCGACTGTCGGAGTAGCTGAAGGGAAAGGCACTATGGTACAGACAGTGCATACCTCCAAGAGCCGATGTGCGTACGACCGATACAAGTCTAGACGCTCTGACTGCCAGAAAGTTGGTGAAGAGGGACATGGAGTCAATAACGATCACATACCTGATGATACGGTCCATGTGGGCCGTCCAATCCAGGGCCTTTTGGAGAAAAGTGCGGTCGTCAGAGTCTTGAGTGCTCAGACTGTAGGCTTCACTTTACCAAAATCATAGGAGAGTCCGGCCCAATTCAATGCGGACCGAATGCCGTCGACAGCTCCTGGAACGTACCGCGACTGCACAGACAGAGTGTAAGTTTGAGGGTAGGAAAGGAGAGACTACAGCGTACGGCGTCGGTGTCTTCAATTCGAAGTATCCACTGACCACCATGTTTCTTCGCGAAAAGATGGTTGTAGAGGGCTGTTCGAAGACCACCGAGGTGCAAAGCGCCGGTCGGAGAGGGAGCGAAGCGTAACAACACCGTTGTCATTACACTCGTCCCGATTCTGGTCGCGAAAGTTGACACAAAGTGGCTGTAAGCGGCAACTTCGGCTGCTTTTGGTCAATCTGCCAGAATCCGGCCTCTGCTCCATGCCCAGAGCCAAATTTACTGCTAGTTACCGACAGCAAACAGCATGTCGGATCTGACTGTCCTCGTCTCACCTACACCATTGTATCCCAAACAGAACTCGTCAGGTTTCAATTTCGCCCGTCGAGGTCAAAATGATCTCCCGCGGCCGGTCATGGTCACTCTGGAGAGCGTCGACTCGGACGAAGACGGACCTCGTTCGCCTATCGAGGTTTCCAGCTTGAACGCGGAATTCCTTTCACCCCCAAGGAGGACGTACAAGTCATCGAGGTCTCCACAGACTCCCCAGCGGCCTGCTTCGGCTCCTCCTCTCACAGTTCTGCCAACCTCGGAATCACTCGATACTTTCCTCATAGCAGACGTACCCAGGCGTGTTTTCTCTTCATCTACACCAACAGACAGGAGCGAACTTTCCCGCCCACCTCCTCCACTTTGTGAGTGCACGCACTAGTTCGTCAAGTGATGGATGCTCTAACGTATTTTTGCAGTTCGCCCAACTACGTTTTGGCGGAGAGCAAAACGGTCAGGTGTAGCAAGTGCCTCATATTCCCCATCGTCACATCTTATTCGTCGGTCCACCTTTATTGCTGCTGGTCTTTCATTGGACAAGCCTGAAGCGGACCTATCTGCTCTTGGCGTGGAATCACGGGTACAATTTATCGTGCTTGGTCCCGACTATAATCCACAATAGCGAGTCTTCCTCGGCGGGGAAGCATGGTGTATATACAGTCATTGGGTACAAGATTTACTACCCCCTTTAATTCCTTTACCCACATCATCACATCCAGGTGTTGTCAACCGGTACAGAATCAACCAAGCCATTCCATCGATATCGACCACGTCATACGATTACTGGTGGCCGTATTACACAGCAGGAGACACGTCTACTTTGACTACTTTGCTTACGGCTACCTCGGGCGCCGATCCAGATGTAGTCACCAATGCTCAGGACGTCGTTCCCTCAAGCGACATTCCCACCACTTCTTTAATTCAGATTACCGCGTTACCCCCAGCAACGACATCACCCCAAGCTGTCTTGCCGAAGCTTCCGTACCGTCGCCAGCTGAACATACTCTATCTCATCCCTTTGTTCATTGCACTCGGTGTCGTTCTCGGTGCTATCACTGTCGTAATCTTATTCAAATGGCGGGGAAACCGGCGTGGTTTACTTCGTACTTCAACTCTCCTGCCTGGTCCTCCGTACATCCCACCAGAAAATGAAGTTGAGAACGGTTTGCTCGTTCATATATATCCGAGTATGGAAGAGGTTTCCCTTTTCGCTCTTGGTACTCCCAGCAAATTCACCATTCATGGCTCACGATACATACCCAAACGAACGCTTGCGTGGCAGACTCGTGGAGCAACTCAACCACCTTATATTCAGCCGACCCACACTCAAACTATCATTCCCTCGAGCGACGGCGAGAGATTCACGGTGGTCACACAGGAAGACCCATTCCTTGTGACATCCCCAATTGCTATGCGGAAGTCTCCCAAACCATTAAGTGATGTCTGTCCACCCAAGATGTGCCTTTCACCATCATTACCAGACCCCGCCTCCGGAGACTACTCCAGCCATAGCAAAGCGCAGGCTAGAGATTTACCGAAGCCATTCCGACGCAGCATGTTTGACATCCTGAAACTCAAAGGTCCTTACCGCCCTGTGCCTAGTGGACACGAAGAGTATGTCGTCCTTGCGCCAGGCGATGAATCTGCTGATAAAACTTCCACAAGCCGAGTGCGTCGAGTTAGCACATTAAAGACAACAAGCATGACTGCGCGTGCCAACGGAAGTCATTCCCGCAGCGCGCGCCGCTCTCTGGATGGTGGTTTTTACATCGGTGACATGGAGGATGCACTCGAACTGTTTGGCTCGCAGAATGACAAACAAGATCTCGTAGACGCCCCAATAATTTTGCCAAAGCAGACCCTTTGTCTCCAGAAAGGGACTTTATCTTCTCTAACTCAGGGCGGAAAGACGCAGAAGCCGCGCAAGGTGACTCCATTTTCCTCCGAATTTAAAGGGTCGCCGAAAGAAGAAATATACAGCGGAGACCAGTCGATGGATACGCTTGGGCAGGACGAAATCGAGGAGAACCATCCTGACATTTACACGAAGGCACCTCAACGTCACCGTTCCGGAACACTTTACAAACGGTTATCGACCGGTGGTGTCTCCAGGCGATCTTCAGCTCCTGATACGCACGCATCGGTCCTACCTCTCAGCCCCCCATCGTTGATGTCGCCGCCTCTTGAAAAGTCTCTCTTTTTCACTTCTTCGTTGTCACCGAGTGCGTCTCTCGCAAGTCGCATGAATACCCTTGCCACCATGAGTTCTTCGCATCTGCACTATCTAGACAAGTCGCCCGAGCTTTCCCTTTTCCCATTACCATCCAAGAAGAGAAAGGGAACGAAAAAGCTGCGGACCAATAGGCCAGAACCTCTCTTGCCTTATCCCTCATATCCCAATCACATTCATGCGCAGCGAACTCCGGAAGGGCGTTTTACGTCTGCTGACACCAAGCAGCGGTCCGTTTCCCCCGGTTCTCCCAAACCAAAGGGTCGTTCTACTAGTGTAACGTATCGGGAGAGCACAACGGGGATCTGTTCGCTCGGGTCGTTGTCCCCAACGAGTTTTGCGATTGCATTGGCTTCTTCCTCGAGCTATGATATGCTGAACAAGGTCAACGACATCGTTTCCCAGGGTTATACCAAGAAGCGGACGTCTATGGGAGGTGGTGGTGAAAAGGATGCGGCGAGCTTGCCTGATTCTATCTGATAACCAGGCTTTCTCATGGATGCAGGGCAGAAGGGGGATCCAGCGGAAATATGACGATAAACGTGTGCTTCGATCTAGCTTTACAACTTGACTAGTCTATGATAGCCTACCTGCAACGGATTTCCCCCTATTAACGGTGTAGATTTGAAGAACAGCGTCTCTCGTTGACTTCAAGGCCCTCATGCTGCGGCATGGGGCATGATCGGTTCGATCAATTGTGTTCTTACTTCGTCATCGAGTGTCAACCTGTTCGGGCAAGGAATATTAGACTTGCCGGATGCCCGAGAGATCCCGAGTCGTTCCATATTCCACCCCGGGCACGTCAAACCCATTCATGGAAGGTCGAACGCATGGCATATAACCC
>JBBPRU010000292.1:0-11443 GCA_038093245.1 Boletus holoroseus
TTGGATGACCGCTCCAAAACAATACAGGGGCAACAGCCATATGAATGTATCTTATCATCAGATTAGATCCACAGTACCTGGGCTTCTGATATGTCATAAATACATACCATACCTCCTAGGAACTTGTTATGAAATCATCGATTTCTAACATTCTCTCACTGTCTCCTTTCATCCATTCACTTGACACTTTCTTATCTTATCAGATTACATCATGTGATCGTGAGATCTCTCTACTTGCTCTGGCCTTACACCTCGCAACTAACCTCACACGTGATCCTGGTAAACTACTTCCTTATTTATCTTTACCCTTTACCACTAGACCTAGAGCTATGACATCATCATCTAGACTCTACAGTCTGCTTCCCGATCAACCCTAACGTCATACTTTAGTCATCCCGATCAACCCTGACGTCATACTTTAGTCATCCTGTTCCCACACAATGTCATACCCTACTCCATTACCCTATACCCTACTTACATATATTAGCTACCACAGCACGGTCTGTGTGGATCCTGTCTTTACTATAAAATCTAGCAACACTAGATCGAACTCCTCAGTTTGATACTAGTTGTCTTCTCCTGGTAAACCAGTCTTAGCGAGTACTTCAAGAGACGTCAGGCAAAGTAAGCCCTGATACATTCTAGACGTAGCAAGATCAAGAAGCCCCTTTACGGCTATATCTCCGAGAGCCCCCCGATAAGATCTCATCCCCATTCGTCCTTATCTTACCCCTTTCTTTTGTTTGGTTGAGCAGTGTTCCTTGCCTACAACATTCCCATTTAGATCGTAACAGAACTCGTTTATCTAAGCACATTTAGCCTGATAATCAAAAATGTGAACATTTCTGTTATTTTTATTCTATTGATATATATATCTACTTACACAGGGTGTAATTTACAGCTCAAGCAGTAGATAATGTTAAAATATACTATATAACATTATCCCAAGCAAATAGAAAAAGGTTTAAAGGGAGGGAAGCATGGTATGTGGTAGAAAATGAGAAGAAACCTACCCCAGATTAGATATCCTAAAAAGGAAATGAGTCGGGAGTAGTGGCGCACTGCGACTTTTTGGTGCACATGAGACTGTGTCCCAATTTGGGTTGTCCTTGTTATGCAAGGACAAGTCAATCTGTGGAAAAGACAGATAACCCAATCCTTGTTATTTCACCAGCGGGTATCCCAACTTTGGCAACATCTTGGTAACAGCAAGACTACAGTAGCCTATCCTATTTGGATAGCTATGTGCTTTCTAGGTCAACCAAAAAATGAACATGCTTTGAATATATAAAAATATAGATATTTCACATACATATGTAGCCAAGCACACCAAGATGTGGCAAGAAGCTTGAGTGTAGCAATTGATGATAAGGCAGTGCTCATGTGCAATCAAAATATATAGTACATGTCATTCCTACTGATACATAACTGAGGATTGTGTGGAATGTCTCTTTGTCAGTGAAGGAATTGACATAGAACTCTCTTCCCCAATCTCCAGGCTGTTGTTGCAAGTCATGTTGTCTGGCACCTGGGAACCAAACTTAGGTACTAATTGAACAACTTGGCGGACCTTGTCCAAGGAAACAATGTCACCCAAAAATTGGCCATCATTATGGATCCAACAGCACACCAGGAACATCTCTATATGTGGAGCGGGAATGGCAACACAAATGCCATTGAGCATCTGGATGTGTGCAGGTGAAAAACTGAAAAACTGAACATAGAGTAGAGGATTCAATGGGGGTTTGATATGAAGCTGCAGGATTGCCCGTACCTGGGCAACAACATAGCCTGGATAGTGATTAGAATGTGAAAGAACATCAGTCAAGGGAGACACATACACTCATCATTCATATTGGTAGAGATAAATTCACCACTTTCATGAGCAAGAAGGACTGTGTTCCCACATCCAAATGGTAGGGCAGAACTTGGGGGAACTGCTTGAACCGTCTGAGGAGGCACAAGGGAGAGCGGATTTTGAATAGAAAGATGTTGAATACAAAATTTATTCCATGCATGAAGAGTTGTAAAGGGAAGGGGGCAGTTCAGAGCAGCACAATGGCGGCCAGTACAACCATGATATGAATGACCCGAAAAAAAGTCTCCCAAGGTGGGACAGAGATCAGTGATACCAAGAGTTCAAGGGGTGACATCAACATCAAGGTCTGGAAAGTGTTACGACCTAGCAAGAATACTATACCAAACACAACAACCAAATGAAAAGGTGATAGAGGATCGCCGGTTGCTAGTGTCGGAACGGCCTACTGAGGACTTGAAGGGTTGGTTCGCAACCAATATCCAACGAGTGAATAGGAATTTCAGCATACAGAATACAATGTACTCTACTGGTACTTATACTATTGTATCTGGGTGCACAGACCATGCTGTGTACGCTTACTAATATATACTAAAGGAACATCGTACAATAATGGAGAGACATGCATGAACAGCAAGAATGATGAGAAGCGAGGCTGTGTGTGATCAGCGTGATAATACGAGGGGAGGATGGAAGGGAAGCTTAATATAACGGAAATGAAAGGGGAAAGAGATCCGAGATCCGGATCGGGTGTGACGCAGGGGAAGATCCAGGGATTCCCCATAGATCTGGTGGGAGGTGAATAGAAGCGGCACGGAATGACAGCATTGCAGGCTTCATGGGAATGTTGCAAGAGCAACAGCGGTGGTGTGGGAATATCGCATAAGCGATAGGGGTATCGACCTTGTATACCGCATACGCACAGTAGAGAGTGTTAGCAAGTTATAGTGGTGCAATACACTGTAATTGGGATCCATCTAGCGAGAGGCCTTGGGATCTAGCGTAGCTAAGGCTACGGATACGAACTTAAGGACGAATTATAGGGGAAGGATTGCCGAGATCCTTTCAGAAAGTGAGGGCAGATGGTAAGAAGGATGGCACTCTCCATGTCTGCAGATATCTGGGCATGTCGTTTCTTGAAGACAGAACCCTTTTGGCCAGGCAGGCCAATTGATTGCTCATTGCTCCCAGTGTCTACATTGGCAGAGTTATCTACCAACCCTCCCAAGGTATTGGCCTGTTTGGATGTTGGCTCAGCACAGTACAGATGCACAAGCTCCATCTTGTGCATGATCTCATGGATTAGTGGTGCATGAGCTGTTTTGAGGGTGACATATGTAATGTTGAAAGAATCATTGTTTCTCTTGATGGTCAAGAAAGCAACAGCATTGTTCATGAAAATTGTGATGACTAGAAAGGTGGTAGGGGATTTTGACATGCATTATATGACATCATTTGGTGATGTCACTGGTCCACTGGTAAGCTGCACCCATTATATGTATGCTTTGTTCAACATGGAGAGCCAATTCCAATTTTGGGATGCAAAAGTGGTCTAACAGTCCATTTTTCCCTTGATGACCCCCTTCAGTGATAATGGTGGACTTGTAGTGATGGAATTTGTGCAGCGCCTCACTGAGCGCATACAAAGTCTCATTGAAGAAGTGAAAACTCTGGGAAAGATAAATGAATTCTGTGATAGCATGAAGAGTGCAAAGGATGTCATTGGGGACTGTGCCTGCAGCAACAACTGGCAGCAACTTCTTGAGATCCCGATGGTCCTTTCCTGAGGTTTGCTTGAGGGTGGAGATGCCGTTTGACCAGTGTCAAGTCCCAGTCTGTGGCTGGAGGACTGAGAGGTGGCGATCCAATTCTGCTCCACTGATCATGTTGATTACCCATTGTATGCAGTGGTCATGATAGAATTTGTGCCATTGATGAAGGGCGTCCAGTGTGAGGAACATTGAGGGGCAAGCATCTCCCCTATCTGCCCAGAATGGCAGGACAACACTGTTGAGATGAAACAATGAGATGCAGACCTTGTAGAATGCAGTGATATCACATGGATCACACATACAACATACTTCTCTGATGGCATCCAGAGTGGCCTGTCGGCCACAAAGGGGATAAGGGGTTGCCTTGCCAAAATGTTCAGTGGATGCAGTGGAGATTGGGGAATATTTTGGTGGGCTGCATGAAATTACATGTTGTTCTGGAAGATTGGTGATCCAAGATACGAGAGGAGTGTGAATGAGTCACAGATGACCATTTGGATCTGACATAACAACACCTTCCCTTGCAGCCTTCTTCAAGTTCTGCATGATGATTGAGATGGTGAAATGGTAGATGCATGCTGATAGAACTGATTGAATGGCAGGGGAGACATTGAGAAACTTTGGGATATGGAGATACATAAGCAGCCAATGCGAAAGCATGAGAACTCACTTTCATACAAACATTTGCATGAATATTCGCTAGGGATAGCAATAGTGGGTGCATCTCTTTGTTCCCAGAGCCTAGAGTCAATGGCGTCTTATCAGAAGCCCTGATCACACCAACAAATGAATGGCCATTGGATAATGAACTCTAAACAGAACAATCAGACCCAGGTCACAATTCAAATCAACCATAATACCTGTATATCCCAAGCATGGTTACCACTTATGAATTCACCATATACTCATTCTTGGCCTGTAGGTCCCTCCTCAAACTCCCGATAGGGGTTGAAATCCATGCTTGAAGTAAATGCTGGGTTTCCAAAAAGGTGTTGAACAACCTTGAGCCCATCCCACCAATAGAGCATGAGTGGTTCCTTGGTTTTGTATGGTCCAACCTTGATTTCCTGACAATGCCAGCATGGCACATCTGGCAAGGACTCGATCTGTCCACATAAATCCTGGGCTGTGTGAAAGGAGACAGGACACTCTACATTCTATACACAGTCAGATATCCTGCTTTATGTGGTGATAGAAGGGGCAATAACTTACATGCTGCAAATGCAGATATGTATTGATTGACCTCTCTTTGGGAGAGTGAACCACTCAACAGCCAATTTGCTAGTTCCCACTCGCTCTGGCAGGTGAATGGATAGTAGACATTCTTCTGATTGTGAATGTGTGCATACTGATCCTTATCCATGCACTGAAGATGGTTTAAACCCCCAGGCCTTGCCTTGCCTTCGTTGGGATGAAAGATGCGTTTGTGACCAGTGGCTACCACCTGAGAGGGATCCATCTGATCAGTGCAAATAACAGGGAACTCTGTATGTTCCCAGTTGGGAGCATTCCCATCTGTATTGTCATTGAATTGGTCATCATTAGAATTCCATCCTAAATCAACATTGATCAAACCAGTCAATTGCTGTGAAAATAAATGTACTTGCCTTTTGTGTCATGCAACACATCCAAATCTTTATTGTAATTAACACCTGCAGCCACTGGGGGGGGCTGTTCCATGCTAGGCAATGTTTCAATCAGCCACTGACCACAAGACCCTTCAGTAACTAAGTGACCAACAATAGTATCTCTGCTAAGAAACTCCCATGAGCAGTTTGGGCAAGTGAGAGAGGTTGGTACTTGGTCAGATAAATATGGAACGTGAGCTTCCTCCAAGAATATCAAGTCCATGAGTTGTGTTTTGTTGGCTGAGCACTGATCAATGATCCTGCAGTGTGAGTTCGAATAAAAAAGGACTAAGATGCTACTAACATCAGTGAATAATTTGAACTGAGTCTATAAATCAATGACTGAGTATTGTATGTTAGATTTCACTCAAGAGAAAGGTGGAAATTGAGGACCTCCATGCCATGTGATTGTTACAGCTTACTCGAGTGAGCCACACCATATTTGCTGCCTGCCAAAAGTATCACCACTTCCAACTCAAGGAGCTTGAAATTTTACGTTTGATGGCAATGGACGATTGCAAGGAATCAGATGTGTTGTTGAAGGATGGTGTACAGCAGTTGGGAGAAGTTAAGCACATTGTGAGCAGTGAAGGGCTAGGGTTCTTCAGTCAAACCTTTGGGTTGTTTCCTGAAATCTTGAGTCACTCTGATCTCGAGTCTGTCAATGACAACTTTTCAGATGGTGGGGGTGAGGGTCCTGTTCATAATATTTTATCCCCTCCCTCTGCCAGTGGCTCCCAAGATTCCGGGTTGCAATTGGATGCTGCTTAACCATTGCATATTATTTGTTGCTTTCTATATACAACTCAGCCAGTTTAGTGTATCACTTGCTGTACCATTCTTAGCATTACCAGATGTGCTTGCATAATATCTTCACACTGACCCTCAGGCCTCAGCACTTAGCAGTGACTCATGCCAACTCACCTTGCCAGTTGATCAACACACGTAATGGGTCAGGAAGAAACCCTCAATTCCAGGCCTGTCAATGAAAGCTGCCTGGGCAATGACTTCAAGATCACCTCATGTACAACCCTAGGGTCTCTCCTAAGGCTGACTCAGTGGGTCTGGTGCATGACTGATGGGCTCAACTGGGTTGGTTAAAACATGGGGGAGGGGGGAGGCTCAGCGGCCTCTATCCTCCCATACCTCCCAGCTCAGCTCATGGTTCTACTTGCGGATGTGGCCACACTTATGGTCAAACACCTTCTCACCCACCTTCCAACTCACTGATAGTGCCACAGCTTCCTCCTTTCATTAGTGCCCCTTATGTCCCTGGGCTGTTGGTCAACTACCAGCAGCCTATCCAATTCCCTCAGCCACCATCTCTTCAGCCCTTGCTGCCTAGTATACATCAACAAACTGAGGAGGAGATGGTAGAACAGCAACTAGATTGTGCAGCTGTGATGATACAGGTATGGCAGCATTCACTCAAGGAAAAGGAAGCTAACTATATATATGGATTACTAAACAGACCCCTGGAAGTGAAGTTGATGTACTTGGTCACCATCAGCAACGTCAAAACACCAGTATGCCCTCACAGAGCTGGCTATGGGACTTTGCTGCACTCCCTTATCCCAGACCACTGTTGGAGACAACCTCTTCTCACCCATTGTTCACAACTACAACTCACAGCCATGTGTCCTACTTACCCAGTCAGTATGGAGAAGCAGAGCTGAGACAAACTGCCAGGATGGCGTCATACAACAAAATGACTCAGAAGATTTTGTGAGCAGCATGCTTACTGGTCATCAGTGACATGACCCATGACATCAGTTGGGTGTATGGCGACAATCGGCAGACCACATTCAAAGCAAACATGGAAGAGAACTTTGTCACTGCATGCATCAAATATAATCAAGGTATTTTTTTTTCTTTTGATGGATGGTCCGAACCTAATAATCTCTCACAGAACTAGAGTGGAGCAACAATTTTGGTATCCTCATACATAGGTTCTCATGAAAACTACTATCTTACATATATGCACTAATCATACTACATAGATTGCAAAAGGAGTGAGGGAGGTGAGGTCAAAGCTTGCCAAGTTCACTGAGGGATATGCCAAACGATACTTTGATACTCTCCCCACTGCCATCAAAGCCACAGCTGATCACATAGCAGAGATCGAGTGGATGCAGCAACACATGGATGTAATCACAGATCAGCGTGATCACCTAAACTGTTTTCTTCACCAACACGATGAGACAGTGAGTGAATATTATTAATTATGCCCTGGTATGAATGACAATGGATCTTTTAGGGCAACAATGTGCTATACTTTGGCAACCATATTTTACAGGCATTCCATGTTGCATTTTGGTACACATGGAATGAGTCTCCGATCTGGTCATTCAAGGACAACTACCACACTACACCAGCACCAATGTTGGCACTGTCAGCGGCTGCAGTGCATATGCTTGTGCTCTTGGAAAGTTATATGCTAACTCTCACATGTCCCTAGATGCTGTGCGCCATACACAGGGTGGCCAGTGGACAGGAGTCCTGCACCTTCACCATCCCCATCAAGTTTGAAGGCACTAAATATGGCCCATACTATGACATATGTACATACATATATGTATATTGAGGGCATTACCCAAACCTGGCTTCACCCAGAACTAGGTGTTGAGTTCAGAAACTGACTGCAAACCATACATAATGAAGGAATGTAAGCATGATTTCCCCCTTTATTTCACTTTTTTTACCACCACTATCACTAGGAAATTATTGGATGCCTGGTATGGTGGTCCTGGATCCCCACACAAAGTGCCTGCTGTCTATATTCCAGCAAGTGTGCAAGCAACAACATCCCAGCACAGTTTAGCAGGAGATCCTAGTGGTTCACTCACACAGTCCCAGGCCAACTTGATTGTACCTGTCCAAGTCACTACTCAGTCGTTGACCTTCTACGGGCTGTCAGCCCAGGCTCCACTTGGTGACCCATTCACTGACCAGTTATCATTCAATCCACATCAAGCTGGCTCCTCTTCTGGAAGCAGTATGCCTGGCCTGCATCCTTAAGGCGATCAGGCAGAAACATTCCCATATAGTTACTTTGGTGATACATATGTAGTTATGTTTCTCATTTCTTTATACCTACAGTATGTATAATGTTGCCCCTCTGAGTTGTCCCAATGAATCAGTGTCCAATTTACTTTTTATGCTGCATGACTGCAAGTATCTTATCTCACAAGACAACTGCTACTAGTAGGCCACTGTGCAGTATGCATGTTTTGTCAGCACAGTATTGTTTATTTGCAATTAAAATATAGGTGTCTCAGTGCTGCCAACACTGAAACTGGTGTATGTATCATAATCTAGACTAAACAAGAAAGCAAACGTAACTGTTTTCAGTGTCGCAGACTGCACTTTCAGTTATGCTGTTGCAGACATGTCATGACAAGAGTCCAACCCACTGAAGTAGTACACAGCATCAGTAGCGGCGCTGTGCATGCCAAGTCCCCAACTCCAGGGGAAATGACATTCATAAGTCATTGTGCAGGGTAGACAGGTCATCACAGTATTTACAGGCCAGATATATTTTTCTTTTGTATTACCAAGAAACCAGCCCCTCATCCACTCTATAGATCTGTTTCCATATTCACACCAACCGTGTCCCTCACCACACTCTTCTTGGTGGGCAATTGGCCCACCAACTTCACATTTAGGCTTTCCTTTGGCAGGTGCCTTGTCCTTTCCTTTGGTGCCACAAGTCAGAACTGGAACTGGAGCAGGAACAGGCTCTTTCTTGTCATCAGGGCTTGCCTTGTTCTTTGTTGTATGCAGCATAGCTTCTTTTGCATACAAATGATAAGGGAGGACCTGTTATAATCTAGATGGGAATGTTGTGGGGTCGTGGCACTGACTCAACCAAACAAAGAAATGGGGTAAGATAAGGATGAATGAGGATATGAGATCTTATTGGGGGCTCTTGGGAGTTATAGCCATAAGGGGGCTTCTTGTATCTTGCTACATCTAGAATGTATCAGGGCTTACTCTGCCTGACATCTCTTGAAGTACTGCTCGCTAAGACTGGGTTTTCCAGGAGAAGACAACTAGTATCGAACTGAGGAGTTCAATCTAGTGCTGCTAGCATTTTATAGTAAAGACAGTGGGGGCACAGACCATGCTGTGGTATCTAAGTAAAGCATAGGCTGTAAGTGTTGCGAGAGCAAAATCTCTAGCACCCAGGACTCAAGTAACTGCACCGTAAAGAGAAAAGAAGAGAGGATGTCGACCTTAATCACAGTGTTGGACACAAGATGACAAGTGGATTTGACTGAGGTTGGGTGGTCCCAAGTCCTCAGTATTTATACTACTACATGATGCACACAGACCAAGCAGTGCGTGAGAGTAAGAATCTAAATAAGGATATAGTATGATGTCATGTGAGAAAGAAGAGACGGAGATTAATAACATGTGTAAACCATGAGGCATGACATCATAGGTTCTAGACCTGATCACGTGCAATTCTCACAGTCATGTGTACTTAGTCATGTGATGATGAAAGGAAAATGTCTAAGTTTGAAAATAATACATATCATAATACTACTCCCTCTTTAGGACTTGTATTCCAGGCGAGTCAGCATGGACCGTGTTTTGGTGAAGTTTTCATATGGTTTAAATAAAGATTGGGAAAAAGCAAGCGAAAGTCTGCAGAGTTTTTGAGGTGCGGAGAGATTTAGACAGTGGAAGTCATCAATGACATCCTGGGAATTTTTCAAATGTTCTAAAGGTTCCCATGTATGATCAGTTTCGTCATACCCTCGCCAATATACCAAGTATTGAATCTTTTTGTTTTTTATCCGAGATCTGATGATTCGCTCAACCTCAAACTCTTCTACTCCTTCTTTGTCTACCTCAATAGCATCGGGACGAACTACATTCTGTCCAGGAAGGGTTTTCCGATATGGTTTGATGCATGAGATATTGGGATGGATTCGGATAGAAGCAGGTAATTTGAGTTTTATGGCGTTAGGAAGGACTGAAATGATGGTGTAGGGTCCAATCCATTTTTGGGTAAGTTTCTTTGCCGTATAAGGGAGTTTGAGCTTTTCAGTGGATAACCAGACTTGCTGGCCTTCAGAATACTCTGGGGCTTCTGATCTTTTGGAATCAGCGGTATGCTTCATCCGTTCTTTTGTTTCTTCTAAAACTCGTTTTATCTCCTTCTGAGAATGTCCAACTTCTGCTGTGAATCCACTAAGTTTCCCTTTGAATCCCATCCTGGGGATGTAGTTACGTGTTACAGCAAAAGGGGTTGTTCCAGTAGCAGTTGTGAGAGAATTGTTATAATGGAACTGAGCCATTTTAATCCAATCTGCCTAATCTTCTTGCCTTTTTGCTACATAAGCTCGAAGATATTGTCCTAGATCTCGGTTGACTCGTTTGGTCTGGCCGTTGGTCTGGGGATGATAGGTGATAGAGATCTTTTGGGAGATTCCAAGGAGTTTACAAAGTTCTGTGGTGAACTCTGAAACAAATTGTGGTCCACAGTCTGAAATGACCGAGGAAGGTAGTCCGTGAGAACACCATACATTATCTCTAAATATGAATGCCAGATCTTTGGAAGAAATAGTATCATAAGTGGGAATAAATATAGCTTCTTTGGAAAATCAATCAATGATAACACATAAAGCAGTGTAGGTACGAGATTTCAGTAAACCTGTTATGAAATCAACAGAGAGATCTTCCCATGGATGGTTGGCTGTGGGAAGTGGTAAAAGTTTTCCTGCCAGTGCTTTTGACTTTCCCTTCGTGAGGGCACACACTTGGCAGCTATCTACATATTTTTTAACATCTTTGGTGACACCAGGCCAAGAGAAATATCATGTAAGAAGATAAGTGGTACGGGCATGGCCAGAATGACCCACTATTGGAGAATCACAGCAAATGTCTAGGAGTTGAATATATAAAGGTTCAGAAACAAATATTTTGTTTTTTGTATTTTTGAAAATATTACTATCATAATCGAAAGAGAAATTGCCAATTTCGGTTACTCCCTCTTTAAGGGAAGCATCGATGAGAGAATCGAAAAAGGAAGAAGAAATAGAAACATTGTTAATAAAAATAG
Organism: Boletus holoroseus; assembly: GCA_038093245.1. Taxonomy (NCBI): domain Eukaryota; kingdom Fungi; phylum Basidiomycota; class Agaricomycetes; order Boletales; family Boletaceae; genus Boletus; species Boletus holoroseus. The sequence goes on from JBBPRU010000292.1 coordinate 11,287, forward strand.
AAGGAGGCAAAACCGTGATATTGGCATTGTGATCTGCCACAGCATCACCATGATCGGGATGCCTAGACAAGGCATCAGCATGACCATTACTAGCACCAGGCTTGTAAACCATCTGATAATTAAATTCTTGAAGAAGTGCATGCCAACGCGCTTGTCA
>JBBPRU010000293.1:0-11426 GCA_038093245.1 Boletus holoroseus
TGCGTCCCACAAACGACACCCTCGCGCCTCAAGGCGCCCGAGTCACCACCCTTTCTCCAGCTCATCGGGTTCAACGAGGACGGCATCGAAGTACAAGAAATACCGCTCGCCGCGCTCCTCTCCAGCACAAAAGGCAAAGGCAAGGGTGTGGCGCTCGTAGATCCGCGCCGTGGACAGTCGTTCATCGGCGAGACCGGCTTCCTGGCGCGTGGCGGACATTGGCACCGCCTCCCTGAGATTGCGGCGCCCGCACTGGAACGAGCAGATTCGACGTCGTCGGCGTGCTCGTTTGATAGCGTTCACACCGAGGAAGTCGTTGCTCGGCTGAGGATGGAGGCTGGGGTGTATGGGTGGCTGAGAAAGTCTGTCGAAGACTGGCGGGTATTCTGGGTTGGGGGAGACACGCGCGACATGGGTGGACACAACGAGGAAGATGGCGTCCTCGTATAATGGCTGACCAACGACTATCTGACTTGCACTGGATGATCGATCCCTACCCACGTAACACTCCCATTGTTTTCTTGTACGGTGATTCGAACGGGTAGATAGAGATCACGCATGTATAAATATTTCGCACCTGATATTGTATTACTGACACATGCCAAAAAAAAAAAAAGAACAGAACAGAACAGAAAAAGAGTAGGTCCAAAACAGTGAGAGCGAGGGCACCAAGTATTACACGTGCTGGCAGTACCGTTGGTAACGTAGCGAATGTCCGTGAATAAGCGGGACGGTCAATGCAACAAAGGAACATGGTTACACAAGAGAGGAATGAGAGGGGCGAGACGAAAAATTCCTTTATATACGCATTAGGCGAATATCAACACTCCCAGCCGGATCGCTAACGCTGCGCGTGTATCATGAATTTGCGCCTTTCCTACCGGCGAACGAAGATCGACGGGACTCGTCTAGCGATTGCCTCGGTTTCTGGCCAGGCTGCGACTCGGGTCGAGAGGACATTGGCCGTCGATCTCGGATCACGACAAAAGATCGGCCAGGCTCCTTCGAACTAGAGGCGACCGCATTGTCGTCTTCTTCCACGTCCTCCAACACCAACCCATCTGAATGTCTGCGGTTACGGCGAATGTTGAACCAGTGCTTCTTCCTCGGCTGGCCAGCATCCACGTTGGCCACATTATCACCGCGAGACCCTTTCTCCCCAGTCTCAACCAACGGATGGGACTCGGGTGTTGTGCCTGACGCCGAAGCGATGGCGGCCAACTCGCCGACAATAATTGCAGTTTGACTCATCGTTCTACCTGCCGGCAACCCTGACTTGGTGAGTACAGGCATCCTCGCCACGTTGGCCACAGAAGTCGTTGGCTTCGGTGCTTCTCCTCCTTCGTGACGCACAGCCATAGAGCTCTCACCAGGGCCGGATCCTTTCCGCTCCACGCTCGGGAACGTCAGCGTAGAACCCTCTTTGCCCCCTGCAATCGCATAGGGGGAGTCGAAATGCGCACGCCCGCCTCCCACGCGTGAAAATCCGGAATTCGACGTTTGTGTACGAGGCGAGGATTCGGTGCGATCGTAGGACGCTCTGTTTCCAAGTCCGGGGAAGGGCTGCCATGCACCCATAATATGTGCACTTTCATCGTCTTCATCGCTGTCTTCCCTGTACGGACGGAGGGCTTCCTCGGGACGGAGCACCGAAGCAGGCGGCCCAGAGTGGTGCGAAGCGGCGGAACCCTTGGCTGGGTTGGACAACGAGGCGAGTGGTGGTACGAACGATCCAGAGTCACGGATGGTATACGACTCGCGCACTTCTGATATTTTGTAAGGTCTGCGCTCACGCCCACTCTTGCGAGTGCCACAACAGCCTAGGATGGCGAGTGCGCCTACGAGACCACTATCAACCGGGCGTCGAGATCGATCGAATCCCACGCGACCAAATATGCGGACGAGGGCCTCTGTGAACTTGACCAGCAAGATGAGGAAAAAGGCAAGATAAACGAGGCACAACACGATGAGTATGCCGTAGGCGACCCAGCCACCAGCAGCCGAGCCAATGGAGATCTAAATAACAACGTCACGTTAGTGACCAGTTAGGAGCTATAACATGCGCCATCCTCACCGTTGGTGTCAACACCACAAGTAAGACCGCGATCACGATCCTAGCCACACAGAACAAGAAGCTTATGAGGCTCATGCCCGCCCCCGTGCCCCAGGGAAGCCATATGCTCGTGATCAATGCACTGACAACCTCCGATACAAGAATCACTATGGCCTGAGCTGTACCACTTCCCTGGCCACCCCCTATCACAACCCCATTAACTAAGTTTGACAGGAGGAGTAATCCAGAGAAAAGCTGTGAACCGGGGCGGAAGTGATTGTAGAGAGGTCCGAGTGAGAGGAGAGTCCGCGTTTCGTCGTAGAGCTTGGAGGTAGGTGTTCGAGCGAGACGAAGCAACAGGAGTGTAGGAATGATAACCGAGAAAACTGCGAACGAGAGTGCCCCAAGGGCAATGGAAGAACTTGAGGTGGCGGTGGAGAATTCGTAAGCCGAGAAAACAGTCACAGGGAAATGGAATAGAGAAAGCACGCGAACGAGGTTACCGATCAAAACGCTGGTGTGAAATGACCTAAAGTTCGGCCGGAGCCAACGTCGTCGTAGTGTGGGGTGCGCATGGACATGGCCATTAACCGAACGACTCTCGTCAACCACGTTGTCGAGCATATCTTTGCTTCCTGCTGAATGACGGGGGCTGCGGCCCTTGCTTGCGGAAGTCGGGAGGCCGGTCGAAAACGATTTCCGTGAGAAAATCAAATCGATCAGCCAGATAAACAGGCTGATGATAATGATTCCCGCCAGGATGGCAAGGAAGATGGAAAGGCATATCCCAAAGAGATTCCGAGGGCTAACTCCCACGCTCCATGCAAAGGCCGCCATCCCATTCGGCGTCCCGGGAGGAAGAAGAAAGAGGGAATTGGGAATGGATGTGTTGATATAGAGAACGGAATTCGGATCGCTTAGCTGATCTGCGAACGTCGACGGAGGATTGTACGACTGAACGTCGAGCGGATTCCAGTGATCAGAATCAGGTATCAGGCTAACATCTATGGCATCGAAAACGTTACGGTGCCGTGAGCGTGTACACATTTGAGCAGAACTCACTGTATGAAAGGGTAGCCCATGCGGTCTGCGAGAGCAACGGGTCTAGCGGATAATTAAGGGACCGAAGACAAATCTGTGAAAATTGACTCACAAATGAATGGTGGCCATTGAACGGCGACCATGGCCAGCGCGGCACACCATTGCGTATGCATCATGATATCGCGTAATGAAGGTGAACCTTGCAAAGATGAGGGCGTACACAGCAATCGAGACGAGCGACATACAGAATCTTATGAGCGCAGGGGATGTTGCCAGACGTTCACCGCTGATGGCACTGGCAAGAATGAAACCGGCACTTTGTACACGATGCCAGATGCCAGGCGCTGGTCGACTTAAGCCACGGCCCCATGCAGTAGTGATGCGGGCGATGCCAACGATCAGCCAGTAAGCAATGGCTAGAGCGACGGTAGCCCAGAAGATGGTATGTACGCTTCCGTATGGCGAACTGAGCGGACCAGGTTGAAGTGGGGTGGTTGCGACGGTTAGACACAGGATCTCTTGTTCATTGGTATCAAGTGCACGGAGCTGAGTATCCATGGTAGTGAAGAAGTTTTTGGAGTTGAAGGGCATGGTCACCGTGAAGGCATACGGCCCAACTTGCACGGGACAGTAGGTCAAGTTTGGGGTGGTAAGGGTAGGGAGAGGCGAGGGTGGGCGGATGAGATCGCATAAAAAGAATCCATTGCTGTAAGTATCAATTGTGAGTGTCGTAGTATCCATGAAGAGCGTAGCGGCTAATAATCGAGGACTTGAGTGACTCGGGCGAGCAAGTAACGAATAAACATACCTAGACTGGTATTAGAGTTGATAATCTCTGCAGCTGTGTCGCCGAGGACCGTAATGTTCAGGGTCTGGTCGTCTATAATCTGCGAGTAGACGGTGTCGACCGACATTTTTCGGGAAGCATCACCGTTGTAGCAATCACCGAAAGCAAGCGTGGCAGGCTGTGCGAACGACGGGTGGACGAGCAGGAGAAAAAGGAGGGCAAGGAGACACCTCGGGAGCGCGCTGCCCGACGGTGAGGACGGTGGGATCATCGTTGCAGACAGCAAGCGCGGGGAGTTGTGGGGGGTGTGTTCATTAACGGAGGTTGGGTCGCCGTGCCTCAGGCTCTGTCCTCCCTCGTGTCTCATCACACGACTTACCACGCCACATGCGTTTCAACATTCCATCATCAGCCTATAGATTACGACGACTCTCACAACTGCAAGAGTTGACGATGGAGGGCATGTCATTCATGTGGGCTTAATACAATAAGGTTACTTCACAACTCTTGGATGTGACTATACACTTTAGGGCTCTCCCACTGGGTTCCAGGTCACGGCGCCGCTCGCCCCTTCGTCAAGAGCATCAATCGCCACCACATCCTCCGCGTCGAGGGCGAAATCATACACCTTGAAGTTCTCCTCGATTCGATTGGCAGAAGTAGCCTTGGGAAGTGGTACAAGGCCTTTCTGCAGCGACCAGCGAATCAGAACCTGTGCGGGACTCTTTCCGTGCTAGATTGGTAATCCCGGTTAGGGAAATACACTTGGAGGGTTGTCCCCAAACAGTCATACCTTCTTTGCAATTCTGAGCACAACCTCATTTTTAATACCTTTTCCCTCTGCGACATCTTTACCTTTAACCAGAGGCGTGTACGCCTGTACAACGATCCCCTTTGATTTGCAGTACGCCACAATCGGACGCTGTTGGCACCACGGGTGGAGCTGTCCACGTAACATGTTAGCAGTTCGGTCCAGGTTCCGGGTGAGATTATATCTCACTTCGACTTGATTCACGGCAGGCTTCTCTAACCCCGCTTTCTCGATTTCATCGAGATGTTTCTCCGAGCTACACAGAAAAGATGAGAAGAGTACAGAATCGGACGGTTATGCCAGCCCACAAGTTCGATACCCCTACGGTGCGTACGAGGCCACGTGTTTTGGCTTCCAGCACAGCCTTGTATCTCGCGAGCCTTGCATCACGTCCGCCATGGGGGGAGTGGACGAGAAAGAGGTCATAGTAAGCTAAATTCTGTAGGTTAGCGTGTGCAGATTGACTGTATGGGAAGAAGACTTGCCGAAGCCAAGCTTTCTAACCGATTCCTCGATACTCTTTAGTGTCTCCTCATACCCGAAGTCCGCATTGTGAGCCTTTGAAGCTATTTTCCAACCATGTCAGATTTGACAAGGAACACACAACTCCAGATACCACATACTGATGAAAACTTGTTCACGCGGGATCCCAGACGTTCGGACACCTTCGCCGACTTCGGTCTCATTCTCATAGAACTGCGCGCAGTCGATATGCCTGGGGTACAAAAATGATTTCATGCGTGAGTGCCAATTTAGGACACCAAGGGCCCTTCCCGCACCTGTACCCAGTTTTCAGTGCATTTGCCACAGCTCCAGGGCACAACGAGGCTTCGAGCTGGTACACCCCAAACCCAATGGTGGGCAAAGAGTATCCTATCCTGAAGTCAATCATGCCAGCCTATCGACGACGATTTCGGTCACTATACCGGTGGGCAAAGTCACGGATGTTGGTACGTCTGCCATTGTGGGAGGAGAACAGGTTGATAGCTTGGGAGGTTTACTTGGGAAACTTATATCGAACGGAGGGTAGGACCCCTGAGAGTATGCATTTTACCTCCTGGAATAAAACGAGACATATCAAGTACAATTCAAGGCTACTATATGATCCGACACCGTTGAGCTCGGGAATGATTCGTCAGACTCGTCCCATACCGCCCCGTTTGCGATCTTATCTAATCTCCCGTTGGGTCATTTGCTGGAGCATCCAAACAGCGGCAAACATATCTCCCGACCGTTCACGACGTTGCCAAAATCAACCAAACTACTCCGTCAACATGCCAGTCCCATGGGAAGCCCTCATTCCGTTCGGTATTTCTCAACACGTGCCCGAGCCAGTCAGATGTAGCTGATTTTCGTCTTCAGGTTTGGTAACAACCATGTTTGCAGCCGCGGGTACGCTCTTGAACACGTCTAAAAGGGCCCAGAGCCAAGGCAAGGTATGTCCTTCTTCACGACTCTCCCCTGTCTTATCCTCAGACACGCGTCGGCATATTAGCCCGTTCGCTACAACATCGACTCATGGGACGAAATGATGATGGACCGCGACAGACGACTGACGGGACACCCCCGCGGACAAAAGGTACGCTCATCATATCCAGGCTTTTGTTCCTGAGAACCTTTTTCACGGATTGATCATGATATTCTCACTTCTAGTCGGATCTTACACCTCCGGAGGGTTTTGACACCAGCAGTGCTTGGTACACACAGCAGAACTCGTAAACTATGACCTATCCGCAGCATTACCTGATATATATATTGCATAGACTTGCGCGCGCGCGATTATGTTGCCTTGAATATAATCAGGTGCAAATTGCCATGCACTCACACCCCCCTTTGTCCGCAAACACAGCAGATATGGATCCCACGAATGCTGACATACCCCAGCTGTACATTTCATCGTGTAAGCCAAGAATCCATGGTCGAGGGGTTCAGCTGGAATTCCGGTCTTGTGCATCGTCTCACAAATGTCAATGCTTGGAAACGCAAATCCTGGTTTGGTGTCTTCGCCACTTTATTGACCACCGCCTCCCACCAACCAGGTTGGCGAGGAACTGTATGGGTTCGTCCCCAGGACCGTACCACTCGGTCTACGCAGTGAAGTCGTCCCACCGGGTCCCGACGTCATTGGCAAAGACACTGTCCTACAGTCGCCCCATTCATACGGGTCTAGGATAAGCACGCATTTCTCGTTTGAACCAGCTCCAAATCTCTCCCATGCCTTCTGTCTTCTCTCCGAATACCTCGCTATCGTCTGCGAATGCGTATCGCTTGCTAAATAAACATTGACTCAGTACATCAAGCCCCGAACGGGATATACAAGTATCGTGGGGAGCGAGAACGAACATGAGAGTATGAATTCATGTCTCAGGTGAAGCGTGGACGTCTATACGAACTCTGGGTATGGAGATCATTTACGTGGATGAGAATAATATGGGAAGGCAACCTCACCAGTTGTCCCCACCGAAATGTTTGCCGATGTACATAATCACACTCGACCAAATGCCCATCCCAGCTCTAAACGAACATCAGTAATTATAAGTAAGTTCCACGCACAAGGGAATAGTAGACTTTCCCGCAACTCGGGCACCACGACTTTAAAATACTAACCCTCAAGGTATTGCAATGTCTCACGAACGGAATACAGCTATAAGAAATACGCGTTAGCACTGACACGTCGCAAAGATGACTACTCGGGTTCAAGGAGGACCCTCCCAGAACGACTGTACGGCAGCGTCGACAAACGTTTCACGCGTCACTGACGCACTAGAGCGCACGAGATTCGAGACCAGAAAACGCAGAAGGAACGCCATTCGTTTGTGTCCTATAGAATGATACATAATCAACTGACCTGCGGTGTACGCGCTGCGTTCCCTCGGAACGCAAATCAGCTCACCAAGATTCGGAACACCAACGTATTTTGTTGGTGTACAACAACTGGCCCAGGATATCTAAGCGTGTCGAAATGAGCCTTGTTCCATGGTGATACTCACGATTATTCACTGATCTTGTACGTCGGGCCTGAGACATGGATATGCACGACGAGAGAATGATGAGCATGGGGTTACACGACCATATAAAGCCTCACAACGGTTTCATTCGTCCTTTCGTTCGTTCATGGACGCATGCATGCCAGACGCGCGCACAGTACGTGAAATACTCGCAGTGGCCGTGCGGTCAAACGTCGCATGTACGTGGGATGTGGATCGAGTCGTTTGTATTGCCATGGTCTTGTTGTTCGGATGGGAGTGCGTGTATAGTGTCACCGTCCTCGTCTGTTCACGAGGATGCCAACATCGAGACGCACATGGTATACGATTCCTCCGTCGCTTCGGCGCCTGATCCAAGGAATACCTCTCGTCTCTGATGCGACGAGATTGGATCTCCTTCCAGGGATTTTAGTTCCGTCTAATCACAACCAGAGTGCGCCTCCGCAGAGATACAAGAGCAGGGAGTTTGGTGGGTGGAAGCGGAACAGCCTGAATGAGGAGGTCAACCTTGGGGTGGAGAACGGTGGTATATACCAGTCCTTCAATGTGAGGTTAAAGGACGGACTCGTAGAGTTTTGAAACGCAGATCGAATGCGTCGGCTTCAGGGATGGCGGCGTAAGTATGGTCATGTCACCGAGGACAACAAAATGGCGCTACACGCGACCAAATGGTGGCAGATATGGAGGAAATAGAGAAGTGCGCGTACACACCATGACGGACAAGGTAAACATTCGACTCACTTTTATGCAGCTTCTATGAGTCATGAATTATGATCATTATGACGAGCAATCCAATAGCGACGTCGACACTAACACCGTATGCTCTGCCATGGACGAAACTCACCGGCACACTGGCAGCGCATCGAGAAGCTGAGCAATCAGGCTCCTTCAGCGCTCGCTCGACAACTTTACGGATGGGACTCAGAAAAATTATCCCCAGTGGAACGGTCCGATAGGCATATGCATTTCGTTCTGGCGCATCTGGTTCAATGGTGATGTGTGTATTTGGGACGGCCCATAGCAGATACCTTCGCATTCTTGACTGTATATTTCGGCATCCAATTTCCAAGCGACATTTCCAAGCGCGAAAGGTGACCGACTCGGAGAGCAGCGCGGATCTGCTGCGAGTGCTAGTAGTACGTCGATGCTGCAGTACTGTTTGGCACTAATTACGTACAGAAAATTATTGCAAACTACCAGATCACTCAGCTCCAGCGTTCTACTACGAACCCATTCGAGTGTTGCCTACTAGAGTCTAAATTAATGACACGATCAAGTCCATGAGCGGCGTGATTTTCACCAGCTCGACTGGTTACACCCGTTGACTGGTGTCCTTTACGCATCATGGTCTCAGCACAGTATATCAGTGGTTTCCTCGTCACCCTGGCCATAGGGAATCTATAACGAAACGGTCGACGGTATTCTACCCCTCGCACATGAATGGGACAATGGGAGATGGTTTCGTATCTGACATTCCTCTCCCCTTCCTCTGATGCACTTCAATGAACTTCCAGAGGATGTATACTCCGGCTTTTTCAGAACATTCACGATTGCCATCACGCACGTCCACGTCCAGCCCACACCCATCACTTTTTTGCCATGCATTCGCTCAAGCTGTCTCATTTTTTTCCTTGACTCGATTCGTCGAGCATCGCAACACAAGAACTTGCATCTTCTCCAATACGTCGTTCTTTGGCATGTGTTCGAGCGAATAGGTCGACAAGCCTGTTGATTCGTAGATGGGAGCGAGGCATGGATCTCTCATGCGATAACTTCTGGAATGGGGTCCGAAGGGAAAGTGTCCTCAATGAATCCTGGTTTCGCGTTGCACTCGCATCCTCTTACGACCACTCAGAAGAGGGTATTTTCGTCGAAGGCGTTCTCGTCACGCGAAGATTGGCATCCGTCGTGACGGATTTGGTACGCTTGGACACTCAGTGGGGTGCGGATGTCCATGATACGATTACGAGTGCATCATCCCTGAAGGTCCCTCACTAGGTCAGTGGGGGCTGCATCATCCACTTTTCCAGTGCCACTCGCCGCATCTAACTCCCTTTCGCTTCATCAGGACACATGATCCGCGCGCCATACCACTTGAGACGAACGCTACATGCAAGGTGTACTCAAGGTGCTTTTATAGGACATGGAGGATACGCCCACGGCGGTGATCCGGTGGATGTTTCGGCGGTTGGATGCCCCCAGGGAAGGTGGCACCGAGGATGAAACAGGTGACGCCGAAATCAAGGGTTATCATGTTGCTGAGGACGACAATCATGACCTATCTCTTTCGCGAAATGGGGGCTGGGAACATCGTAGGAACGTTCCATCCCCTTTTCCCACATCCCGCGGTGTGGTGCGATGGAACCGGATGCGATGAACGAGGAAGAGAGGGTGAAGAGGCTTCGAACAGAGCGAACGAGTAGTTCATTGGGAGGTTGCAGACAGCCTTTCGACAGGTGAATTTCAAGTTCGCGCATTCACCCAACAAAGAGTCCATTACGGTATTTGCATGTTGTCGAGCCTGTGCATCGTTGCCTGTTTGGTCCTGGCTCGCTCGCACAGCATCTCGTCGTTTTCTCAAGCCACCATGGTCAGTTACATTCGGTCGGCTCTAACGAGTTTCAAAGGTGTTTGTCTCTTTCTCAGTGCGGAGAACAATAAAATAACATGACCACCAGTTAAACGATTGCATTCACGGGCGGAATCGCTTGTCGGCAAGTTTGTGCAAGGAGGGGAGACCAATCACATCGACAAGGCAATTGCCCTCGATCGGCAGGCAATGGAACATTGTCCACCCGGCCACCCCAGGCGATTTCTCTCCCTGACTTGGCTTTCAATTCATCTCAATCATCGTTACAACCAGCTCGGGACAATGGAGGACCTCAACGAGTCCATTGTCCTTGGTCGAGATGCACTAGCGCTTCGCCCGGTGGGGCACCCGGATCGGTCGGTATCGTTGAACTACCTCGCGGTTCGTCTCTCCACTCGGTACAACCAACTCGGGACAATGGAGGACCTCAACGAGGCCATTGTCCTCAACCGGGATGCACTGGCACTTCGCCCAGTGGGGCACCCGGATCGGTCAGAGTCGTTGAACAACCTTGCAGTTGATCTCTCCACTCGGTACGACCAGCTTGGGGCAACAGAGGACCTCAATGAGGCCATTGTCCTCAACCGGGACGCACTGGCACTTCGCCCAGTGGGGCACCCGGATCGGTCAACGTCCTTGAACAACCTTGCAGTTGATCTCTCCACTCGGTACGACCAGCTTGGGGCAACAGAGGACCTCAACGAGGCCATTGTCCTCGACCAGGATGCACTAGCACTTTGCCCAGTGGGGCACCCAGGTCGGTCAACGTCCTTGAACAATCTCGCTACTCATCTCTCCACTCGGTACGACCAGCTTGGGGAAACAGAGGACCTCAATGAGGCCATTGTCCTCAACCGGGATGCACTGGCACTTCGCCCAGTGGGGCACCCAGGTCGGTCAACGTCCTTGAGCAACCTCGCTATTTATCTCTCCACTCGGTACAACCAGCTTGGGGAAACAGAGGACCTCAACGAGGCCATTGTCCTTGACCGGGATGCACTGGCACTTTGCCCGGTGGGGCACCCAGGTCGGTCAACGTCCTTGAACAACCTTGCTGTTCATCTCTCCACTCGGTACGACCAGCTTGGGGCAACAGAGGACCTCAACGAGGCCATTGTCCTCGACCGGGATGCACTGGCACTTTGCCCAGTGGGGCA
>JBBPRU010000294.1:0-11404 GCA_038093245.1 Boletus holoroseus
TGCCGACTCTACGCTTACAAGAAACACGAAGGACGCGAGCGGTCCCTCGAGTATTACCGTACTACCAAATTGACTCGTATTTAAGTGCGATAGCTCGTGGCTTGTATCACATCCGATTACTTACATGCTAATATTATGGTGATATTGTACTAGACAACAATGACGGGGAGGGGAACCGAGATGGACAGGCACGATCGTTGCAGACTTTGACCACTACAAGGGTTTGTCTATCTCGTTCCCTTGCATGACTCCTCTCGTCAGCCGGGAATGACTCGGACGGTCGCGTTTGGCTCTGACCCAGAATCAATTCCGTACCAAGTGATCATGACGAACCGTGTAGGTCGTATGGCAGCCGATACTGGTTCCCTCCGGAGAGCCGTCGGTCCGAGTGACTCTCACCCCCTTCAATAGAGTTGACGGCACCAAGATCCCTCTGATTCATAACTGTCGCAGCGTGTACCACCGCATACCTGGTCACTTCGATAGACGGTACTACCAGATTCCAGAAACGATGGCGCAATCTGGGTCACTCGCTTCCAATCCTTCTCCAGCAGCGCGACTAACCTCGATCGTCTCCCATCTCAGCAGTCCACGTTACAAGGTCGTCGTCTGCCGCAACCTTGGTCCTGATGTAATGCCACTATTGGAGAGTAGTCACGAACTGGAGGTATGTTTGCACACCTTGCTCTGTTGTTCAATTAGGCTGGTCCAACATAGTGACTAGTTGGTTCTCTGGCCGGAAGACCGTGCATGCGATAGGAAATGGCTTTTGGAGAATATCCCCGGCGCAATCGGGGTAATCGTCATGCTGACAGACAAAGTATGTCCTTCGTGGAATGACTCCTCACACTACATCCCCAACTCCGCCCTCAGGTTGACTCGGAGCTCTTGGACAAGGGCAAGTTCACAATAGCCACTCCAGGAGGACCTGAGTCTGATGAACTTGCGGCTTATAGCTGGACCTTCTCTCCGAGTCGTGTCGACAATGTCTGTTGGTTATGGTGAGATTGTCATTTCGTCACAACATGATTCCTTATCCTACTCTGACGCATAAACTTTACAGAGCATATTGACCTTAAAGCAGTTGCGAAAAGAGGACTCAAGGTCGGTTATACCCCTGACGTTCTGACTGATGCAGGTAAGTTAGGTCCAACTATGTAACTGCGCGCTTTTGAACTGTTCTTGTAGTTGCTGATCTAGCCGTGATGCTGGCACTGATGGCAGGAAGAAATGGTGGAGTAGGGTACACCCTCGTGCAAAATGGAGGGGTATGTGGTCGAATTCGAGTGAACATGCGCTCAAGACATACCGATGACCTTCACAGTGGCCAAACTTCTCGTGGGCTCCTTTCAGCCTTTGTGGACCACAGCTAAGCACGACAGTGCTTTCTCCAACACGCAAAGTTGGTTTCATCGGATTTGGTCGAATAGCTCAAGCAACCTTGTCACGACTTGTGCCATTCGGCATCACGCATTGCCTGTATTCATCGAATCCGTCTTCCCCGCCAAACCTACAACGTGATGCAGAATTACAAAAGAAGTACAACCTAAAGGCAGTCTCGAAGGTGGACGTAGAAGAGCTGGCTCGCGAAAGCGATGTTCTGATTGTTCTGGCACCGGGCGGCTCGGGAACCTATCACGTTGTCAATGAAGACTTGCTGAAGAAAATGAAGAAGACCAGCGTTCTGGTAAACGCGAGCAGAGGAACGCTGGTGGATTCAGACGCACTCGCGAAGGCACTTCGAGAGGGATGGATTTGGGGTGCGGGGCTTGATGTTGTAGAAGGTGAACCAAATGTGCCGCAAGGTCACCCGCTGGTCACGGAGTCAAAGTGAGCTGTGATGCTTGAATCTGATGGTCTATACTAGGCTCATTCTCCGGAACGTTTCAGGTGCGTTATCGTTCCGCACATTGCAAGTGCGACGCTGGAGACACGGAAACATATGGCGACATACGCTGCCCAGAATTTGATCGCGGCTATCCTGGGCGGTGAAATGCCAGCACAGGTTGATCTCTCCGCACTTTCCTGAAGCTGTTGATGCCACCGTGTTGACCGTGGGATATAGTATGTCCATGAGAACGTTACGTTGGAAACAAGTCGTGTTATTGGAACGGGGGCCCGTATAACAGCAGGGATAGGCACTGATCAGGAAGGAGAAGATTAGCAACGTGCGCCGGTACATATGTACGGCAGAGTACAGGGTGGCTTGGGGCTGACTAAGCTTTCTTTGAAACAACTGTTTTTGCTTAAATGTCTGGTTGAAAATGAACCCATTCTCTTCGCCTTTTTTCCTCCTGCGATAATGACAAAGTTCATTCTCATTTCTGGAGGCGTGGTCAGTGGGATTGGCAAGGGCATCATTGGTGCGATGCAACGTCTTCCGTGCCCATAGATCCCTGTTCATGTCGTCCGACGTATAGCCTCTTCGACCGGTCTGCTCTTGAAAACGGCTGGCCTCAAGGTCACAGCAATCAAGATAGACCCTTACATGAACATAGATGCTGGTACCATGCGACCCACCGAGCACGGTGAGATCGTGACAGATAGCACTTTTTTGCCCGTGTCCTGAGTATCCTCACTAGGTGAGGTGTATGTTTTGAATGATGGCGGTGAGGTAGATCTGGATTTGGGCAACTACGAACGCTATCTGGATGTCACACTATCGAGAGACAACAACATAACCACTGGTAAGATCTATCGGGACGTGATCGAGAAGGAGGTGTGTTGCGCCCAGGTGGTTCGTTTTACCCTGTTAACCTTTGGCACAGAGAAGAGGCGAATATCTTGGGAAAACGGTTCAGGTGGGATTGTAATTGCAATCAACACATGGGAGCCTGACGGGCTGCTCGATAGATCGTACCCCATGTCACGGATGCTATTCAAGATTGGATAGACCGCGTCTCAAAAATCCCAGTTGACAATTCTGGCGAAGATCCAGACCTTTGTATTATTGAGGTACGCGCCATCCAATTTCATGAATGAAAATACCTCAAGTACCCTCAGCTCGGGGGAACTGTTGGGGATATAGAATCCGCTCCCTTCATCGAAGCCATGCGGCAGTTCCAGTTTCGAGTTGGGCACGATAACTTTGCTCTAATACACGTCTCGCTTGTGCCGGATATGCATGGCGAGCAGAAGACTAAACCTACACAAACGACCGTTCATGCTCTGCGAGGGCTTGGATTACTCCCTGATCTGGTGAGTCGTGGTGTCTGGGGTTTTGGTGTATTCCGCCGAACTCAAACGTTACAGATCGCCTGTCGATTGCTGGGACCCAAGCCATTGGAAAAAACGACCAAGGAGAAGATCTCCATGTTTTGTCATGTCGCGACTGAGCAAGTAGTCGGGGTGCATGACGTGACCTCCGTTTATCATGTCCCTCTGTTGCTCCAGTCCCAAGGAATCATTGAATATCTTCGCAAGCGGCTGAACCTCCCGGCTCTCAAGATTAAGGAAGAAATGATATCTAATGGTTTATCTCTAGGCGCCAAATGGAAAAGTATGACAAAGGGGTGCGTCTTGGTGTCATTCGATCTTGGACACCATCCCTTTCACTCATCACTTCACCAGCCAAGAACGGCTCTTCGACCAGGTCAAGATCGTCCTCGTTGGGAAGTATACTGACCTCAAGGACTCGTACATGTCTGTCATAAAAGCTCTTGAGCACTCTGCGTTCCGCGTCAGGCGCGAACTTGTCATCCAGGCTCGTTCAGCTTTTTGGTTTGTATTACTATGCGCTAATTTGGGAAAAACGTAGTGGGTGGAGTCCTCGGACCTCGAACCCCTCACTCAGGTCTCAGATCCTGCTAAATACCATGATGCATGGCGTAGTATCGTGGGTGCTGGGTATGTCCTCTCGTTTTTCTCAGAGGTCACGCTGAGGTTGGGTCAAGAGGTATTCTTGTCCCTGGAGGTTTTGGACAGCGTGGAATCGAGGGTATGATCCTCGCGATTAAATGGGCGCGCGAACAAAAAATACCATTCTTGGGCATCTGTCTTGGTTTCCAGCTGGCTGTGGTGGAGTGGGCGAGGAGCGTGCTTGGCGTGCACGGTGAGCTCCGACCCACCCTCGTCATGTTCCCTGGTTTTGTGACTTCCGTTGACTCGAGGATGCAGACGCGACGTCGGCCGAGTTCCAACCAGATGCTGCTCACCCTTTTATCGTCTTCATGCCTGAAATATCGCGCACACATATGGGAGGAACGATGCGTCTTGGACTACGCCCGACGATTTTCCAACCTTGTGCTAACATTACCGATCCAGAGATGTCTCCCTCTGAATCACCTTCTACTCCCATCGCAAACGGTACCGACAAAGGTCACTCAGTTACCAATGGTATCCACCCTTCGACGTCAACATGGTCCAAAGCACGCAAGCTCTACGGTAACGCAGATAAGGTGTGGGAACGACACCGTCATCGTTACGAAGTGAACCCTGCAGAAGTTGCCCGACTCGAGGCGTCGGGACTCACCTTTGTGGGAAAAGACGAGCGCGGTGAGCGAATGCAGATTCTCGAACTCAGGGACCATCCGTTCTTTGTGGGAATGCAACCCCACCCTGAATTCTGTTCTCGACCGTTGAACCCGTCGCCGCCGTTCCTCGGCTTCATTTCTGCTTCGTGTGATTCCTCTGTGCTCGGGGAACAATTGGAAGAACAATTGGCGTCCTTCAAGCCGCCGCATCCGGAAGGTGTCATGGTCAACGAAGAAGCGTTGAAAGCGTGGGTGAGGGAGCGTCCCATTAGCAACGGAGTCACACCCGCGCGGACACCGCCCGGGTTGGATTAGTCGAGAGGGCAAAAGCCATCTCAGCACGAAAGACATGTGATACGAGGGGTAACAAGCTCATTTCTACTGTACTTAAATGAGTCTCGTAGATTTTCGCAATAACTGCCTAGGCAATGGTGTTGCGTCGCAACATAGCTCGCCGCACTTCGCTAGGATAATCCTGTAATTCACCTACAGCAAAATTAGAGGTTTTACAGGACGAATGGTGCTAGTGAACTCTTCGGAAGAGACTCGAGTGGTGGGTGAAGCACGATTGGCCAAGAACCAACTCTAAGTGAGTGCGGTCGCGTAGACACGACTGGTACAGACAAGTCTTCCATCATCAATGCCACCGGCGCTTCGGCTTCTTCCTCCACGTATTCGCACCCTCCCAAACCGAACGATTCTTGGACTTGGCCTTTCCAAGTGAGGAAGGGCCAGCAATCCTCAGGCCGTCAACGAACAGACCTTTCGTCTTCCCCGACTGGGTACTCTGCTCGTACGCCTCCGTAAACTTCCTCGGAAACCTTGTGATCGCCGGTATCGAAACATCGAAACATTCGGAGGCCCAGGAAGACACGCCTGCTAGAACGGCATTCGGTTGCAGTCGTAATGGGGGCGCGAGGGGGAGGTAATACCCCAGCAGAGAGGCAGCTGTACTCCGAATGTCAGCAGGGTTGATCCGGCGCTGTATTTCGGCGAGAGAAGAGTTCATGAACTCGGCGGTCAAGGTGGACGAGTGTGGGGAAAGAGAGGCGAGTTGGCTATCGAGAATGGAGATCGGAAGTGATTTTATGGGGAGGTTGGTCAACTGCCAATTCATATACCCTGCTTCCCAAGGCAGCAACAGCAAGTCTGCACGCATGATGGGTTTGTTGTCCTCATTCCCTTGTTTAGATACGAAGGAATCGACGCCCCGGGCCATCCTCCCTATCCGATGGATATACATGGTCTCCCTGCTTGGGATACCAAGTTGGATCACCCTCGTTACGCCGGGATAGTCCACTCCTCTTGCGCTGACGTCTGAGGTGACCAACACAGTCGGTTTTCCGTTTGGGGTCCTTCCAGCCTTGTAAAACAATTTCCGCGTCCAATCTCTGTCTGACTGCTTCATTTTCGAATGCATCGTCACGATCTCCGCGGTCTCACCGGGCAGTACCTCTTCCGCTAGTGAGCGCAGCAACAGGGAGAATAATTCTGTCGTTTGGACAGTGGGACAGAACACAATCACCTTCGAGCTTGAACCGTGTGTAAGCTGATCGTGTGCCAGCAGTTTCAGTAGGGTCGGGAGTTGATCTGAAGCATCTGAGCACAGCGTGTAGAACTGTTCAATGTGATCGTGCGTCGTTAGCTCGTCATCACGGGGCGCCTCGGGTTTCGCATGGGCCATATGTTCTTCGTTTCGACGTGGTGTCAAACCCGACTCTGGTAGCGCAGCGTCGATGAATCTGTGATTTGGGGACAGAATCCATGACGCAAGTTGCCGGACAGCGCGGGGCATGGTCGCGCTGAAAAGGAAGGTTTGGCGGACGGGAGACCGAGGAAGGAAGGAAACAATTGCATCAATATCATCGCGGAATCCCATGGAGAGTAGTGCATCTGCCTCATCTAGAACCAGCTGCCCGCCTGTTAGCGGTAATGCACGCACAACCAAAAAGAACTTACCATAGTGCAGCCTTTGAACCCCTGTCGGAACTCCGGCTCATTGGCCAGAAGATCCCTCAGCCGTCCAGGAGTCGCAACCACAAGGTCTCGTGATGATTCCATCCAGTCTTTCATTTGCCGGGCCTTCCCAGCGCCGCCTACCAACAACTGCACCTCAAAGTCCCTTTGGTGCGTTGTGAGCTTCTGTGCATCACTTGCGATCTGTATGGCCAACTCCCTTGTAGGTGCGAGGATGAGCGGGCCCGCTGAGCTACGTCGGTACGCGCGTCTGGCAGTTCCTGCGATGTGAATAGAATTTTCGAGTCCGGCATTGATGACAGCGAGTTTTGCACGATGCTCGGCGTAGTTGAGTCGCGACTCGATGGCTGGGATGATGTATGCAAAGGTCTTTCCGGTACCTGTTTTGGCTCGAACAAGGATATCGCGGGGGGCATTCCAGTCGACTACAGGCGGTTTCCAATCGGGTGGGAGGGGACCGTGAACGTTCGGGAGGACAATGCCTTCTGGATCCCAAGGGCGAGCGAGGTCGGGCAAGAGAGCCGTGACACGCTCCTGAACCGGTGTCATTGTCTCAAGTTGGAGAGGGTGGAGTGTAAGTGCTTTGAGTGTATCGTGGTTGACCCGGCCTTTCAGAGATTTGAATAATAAGGAGACCTTCGGAGAGTCATCGTCCGTATTTGTATTCTCGTCTTGGACGACGTTGGTAGTAACGATGTTTTCCCCGACAGTATTGTCTACATTGAACCCTTTACTGCCATTAGAAACCACCTGCTCTGTGTCAGGAAGGGGTAACGCAGAGGACGAGGACGCGACTGCGCCCAGGTGTCGTCGCGCCAGGGTATGGCTGTGACGAGCTTGAACACATTCAGGTCAGTGGGCCATAGTAGACAACACGGAGAAACTCACGAACACGGAGCAAGATGAGTCTATTCATTGTGGTGGTAGAACACCCCACGCGCCGCACGACCCCGCAAATTGATGCAGCCGCAGCCATCACCGCTGCAAGTGCGACGAATGCAGAGTCGCTCACACCCTCCGTTACGTAAATATCATAACCAAAAAAGAACATATCGCCATGCATTAAGAGGGAATCGAACCCCCGGCGGGTCGATGGCAACGACCCAGGTTACCACTACCCCATTAATGCAATGATATGATCGATAGCAGGACTCGAATAAACTGACTGAACAAGGATGTCCAGGTGCCGTCGTGGGGTGCGTCCGAAGTCTACGGCGGGGGAGGTATGAGTATCGATATGACACGTAGTAGCACAAAATAAGATTCGAAGATTCCAGATATGAGTAAACCGACACTCTCGAGCTCAGTGTTGGTGGAATCCGCAAGGAAGAGAATAGCGTTGTCGCCCCCTGGCGCGTAATTATGTCCTGTAACGTCGTACACAACACATTTCCGCAACCTTCAAACTCTCCCGGTTTGAAAGTTTCTAGTCATTGATCCATGCGATTGCAAGGCAAACATTGTGAGAAGCTGCACGCACGCCATGGATCAGTTTACCTCGACCCTCCGTGAATGTCGATCGGTTGCTGCTGAGCGTCTGTGCTACTGTTAGGACGAATGCAGTGGTATAAGCCCGTTATCCACGTAAATAAAGATAGCACAAGCCACAAGATGTCGTACTTATTTATGTATGAGTCAGTCGGATTCAGGTGATACTATCATAATGCCCAAGGAACCGTTTGCATCCTTCACGAATCGCGCCTGTTGTTAGCGCCGATCGGCATCATTGGGCGAGCCAGACACGACGGGAAGTTCGTAGGAATCACCGTGCATCTCCACCATGATCTCACCTTCCGTCGTACCCTGATGCCAGTGAACACGGCTCAACTCTGCATGGTTGAGCAGCCACCCAGGGTCAACGTGCACTGTCGCAGCCAACGACTTAATACTGAGCATTGCGCGGCACACCGAAACAACCGTCAACGCGACAAAGATAACGCTGAATTGGAAAATAAATCGAGCCAGTGATGAGCTCTTTGACAAATCGAACGTACCCCGCAGTCAACGCAGTTTCATACACCTTTGTGGTTGAAAGTGGTTACTTCAAGTCCTGGATAGCTTAAGCAAACGACTACTTGCCTCGATTTGAGAGATATCGGACATCGTGAGCCCAATCACGATGAAAAGAAGCGATCCTGACACCCATGACTTTAGGAATTGTGTCTGAGAGACGGACAATCTCTTACCTAATGCACATGCGTACATGCCCATTCCCCTGTGTAGTCTGAGTGCTGGAATAGAAATTGCGGTCAAGTTTACTTACTCCTTCAAGAACCGCCAAAGAAAACTGTCTCTCTGCAAGTAATTGGGACTCGTCACGAATCGATAGACTTTAAGCGCAAATAAAAAGCTGTGGAGAAACAGTGACGGGACATATAACCACACCATCACCGGTGAACGGGCAACTGGCGTGCCCGCTTGAGGTATTCCGGCTCGTACAAAGGGCCACAAAAAGGCTGAAAGCAGCGCAGTGGCCAAGGTACAAGCTATATAAACCACGATAACAATGTTCCTGATAATCGGGCGATGACCGAACATGTACCACACGCGTGTCGTGATAGCGGCTAAATCATAGTTCCCATTGAAAATCAGAACCAGTTGCCACAAAAAGCAATGTACGCGCCTTGACAAAGAACCATAGCGGCGATTTCAACGCCATAGACCATGAAAGCGGACAGAAGGGGGCTGATCAGGTGATCAGTATGGAGACTCTCGTAGATACTCACGCTTACGACTAAGTGGAGAAAGTATAGTCAATGTGAGTCTAGCATCGATGCCAGGAGGCCACTAACCAAGATATGGGCACACTGGCCTATCATATTGTAGTCAGTGAACCTTTCATGGAGTCATGGTTGACCAGTCATTGTCTCACCCAGGATCGCAATCCTGGGGAAACAATGTTGTCAACAAACCATCGCCAACCAATACAGAACTTGCTTACACTTGCATGAAACCCAAGTATCGTATCTGATGATATCTGTCAGCAGACAGAATATTCTGCATACAGACCACACTAACACAGAGATACATTCCTCTAGAGAATGTCCATGGGCCACTCCAAAAATGCTCCACCTGAGTGTTCAATGCGATGTGGAGTGTGGGTAGGAGTCAAAACCACGACTTACCTCGTCAGCTAAGTTAACTACATGGTCATAGAGTAAGAGCGCTGCAGACGCAAGCTCTGTCCACTGCGCCAACTGGAGCCCGGTAAGAGAGTGTACCTCAGTCCCGTTCATGAAGAATAAAGGAAGAGTCAAGTCAGACCGGGTAAAACCGCGGGGGGTTCACATGTAACAGTTGAATTATAGGGTTGGCCCGGGGCGCCATCAGTCTCGTAGGCTGTAGCAATGGGAATTGATCGATTACCAAAGCGGCGAATCGTATCCAGTCTGTCTCCTGTGAAAACGCAATCAGTCGGTGTAGGAAACTCTGAGAAACCTAGCCGACGTAGAGACTGTTACAAGAGCGAGGTATTAGCCTGAACAGTCGTTGCGAGGCTGGTCCCGGGCACTGCCTCTATCAATCAATTAATCACATCCGAGTATAGGGATCTGCCTTGAGGGGGTCCAATGATTGAATGCGATCTATGACACACTCCATTAACTAAGGAGGGTAGGCACATTCAACGTAGCCTGCCTTCCGCTTCCTCCTAGTGCGGCGGAAAGTTCGATATTTGGTATGAGACGACACTGATATTTTTTCTTGCTCCTTGATATGACAGTCTGTACATCCAGTTGACTACTCGCGAAACCAATTATTCACCAACGGCGTCATCGCCCATGACTGCGTCTGCGTCGGGTGAATCCTCAGACTGTTCAACTCCGATGCTACCTGCAGGTCGCCAGACACTCCCAATCGTGGCTTTCCAGAGTCGAACGCGACCGTCATTGCCGGCTGACGAGAGAACAGTACTGAGGTGCAGATCAGTAACTCGGAAGGTAAAACTTGGTGCAGCATTCATACCCTGTTATATTCCATTCCACCCGACCAACCGCCGACCTGCAAGGGGGATCAGCATGATACGCGGGGGAAGAACCAGATAGACAAACTTGTGGTGGTCAAAGTCTGCAATAATCGTGCCTGTCCATCTCGGTTCTCCCTCCGCCTCGGCGTCATCGTTGTCTTCCGCTGGTCTCACTCTCCAGATTCTCACATGGCCGTCTCTTCCTCCGGTTGCAAGGAGGTGGTATGATCGTCCGCAGGATGGCGCCCACGCAACAGAGGTGATCGCATATGGTGTTGGTGCTTCCCCATCAGACGGTCCTGTCCCTGAGGTAGTCTCCGATGACTTGAGAGCGCCGGAAGGAATTGGATCGAGAGTCAGCAGTGTTGTTGGGCGGCGGGAAGGTGATACCTGTATTATCTGCAGAGATTCAACAACGAATACATACTACGGCAGGATGTCAAGTAATCACTTACCTTGATCGTTCCCGAGACACCACAACCGGCCACAAGGACCTCGCCCCAATATCTTTCTTTACACCACGATACACACCATCCACCATCAGCCTCTCGGTTGCCCAATCCAGGTCTCTGCTGTAGTGGAACTTGTGATTGTTGTAGTGCCTGGGCAACCAGAGACGCAGAAGCACCCTCGAGTGTTGCATGTGTTTGTGTTGGCGTCGCAAATGCGACAGAGAGCGACGAAGGAGAGGACATTGACGGAAGTGTTGTGACATCCACCTCCTCGCAGAGCTGCCAGGTAGCCAACGAAGATTGCTCTAGACATTCATATATCCGAAGATGGTTGTCAGACGAGACGGCTGCCTGAGCAATGTTGAGAAAGAAGAATAGTGTCAAATCCATATTGATACACACCAACTTCAATCCAAAATGGTGCGGTGCGAATTCCACTGCCCTCACTGTACCACGCGCATCGAGCAAGACTGCTCTTTCTACCCATCTTGACGAAGAGCTACCGCTAGAAATTGCTGTTTGCGCATGCATGGATCCGT
>JBBPRU010000295.1:0-11391 GCA_038093245.1 Boletus holoroseus
CGCGACGTGTCTGTTTTGCCGTGTTTTTTTCGGTCACGTGTGTGGTTCGCGTTCTACGCGACAAATGCCAAAGCCGAGTTCAAGTCCGTCCTTGTCTTCGTCCTCGACCGCGGCTGACATTTTTTCTTTCTTCTTATTCCACAACATCTTTCTCAACTACACGCCCTTCTCTTAAAAGCCACGGTCGGGTTTTTTTCTCTCTCTTTCATCACAATATCTTCCTTGTATCCTTGCCTTCCCCCTGGTTCGACAAAGTCGCACACTGTCCCCTCTTCGTCTGTAGCATTTCACTATTGACTTAGCTCAGTTAGCATGGCCAACAATGTCCGCGTAAGCTCGCCATTGTCCGGTTGTTTTCCTCCCCACTCACCCATTGCCACAGCTACAGACTCGAACCCGCATTGGCGCTCAGCGCAAGGTAAATGGCGACGAGAATGCTACCAGCAGACACACTCGTCAAACATCAGGCGTCATCGGCGGTGGTGCTTCGCGCGCGACAGCCCTCCTAAACGGGCTCAAGGGCGGTCCACAACGTCCTGCGCTCGGTGAGGTCACCACCACCGCGGTCAACCGCAAGGTCAGTGGACGATGGTTTATCAAACCCAAGTTGCTAAGCCGTGGTCCTCCCTCTACCGCCGTGGTCCTTCAGGATGCCATCAAGGCTGCTGCAAAAGAGAACCTGAAGGACAGTGTAGAGCAGGGCGTGAAGCGCTCCCGTTCAACGTCCCTGGCAGCTGCCACCGGTCCACAACGTATTCCAACCGGTCCTGGCCGAACAGAGACTGGTGCCAACACCTCTCGCACATCTACCGCGCGTGCACAGAAACCATCCGTCTTCAAGCGAATGTCGCGGCAGGAAACCGCTGTACCAGTAATCGTCCCCACCCAGGTCGTCGAAGAGAGAGAGATCGAAATGGAAGTCGAAGGTGTCGAAGATTTAGAGCAAGAGCCCGAACCCATAGACATGCTCGAAGAAAAGGGCGAGCAGGACATGGTAGGAGTTCAAGAAACCGGCGTTAACAATGAAAATATTCCAGAGCCTGAGACGGTCGGATCGAAATCTCCACGCATGTGGCCCGACGTCGACACCGAAAGGGCTATGAAACATTACAAAGAAGTAGCGGACATTCAGCGAACATACCAAGATGAAGTTGACATTTTTGACACCACGATGGTGTCCGAGTACTCGGATGAAATTTTTAAGTACATGTCGGATCTCGAGGTGGGCTCTCCGCAATTCACGGAGAGTGCATTCGTTGACTGGTTTGTCGACAGGAGGACGTGATGCCCAACCCCGATTATATGGATGGCCAGAGCGAGATTACGTGGTCCATGCGACAAACCCTCGTTGACTGGCTCCTTCAAGTCCACTTGCGGTGGCATATGCTGCCCGAGACGCTTTGGATCGCCATCAATATCGTGGATCGTTTCCTTACTAGGAGAGTCGTGTCACTCGTCAAGCTTCAGCTCGTCGGTGTTACTGCGATGTTCATCGCTGCCAAGTACGAAGAGATTTTGGCGCCATCGGTCGACGAGTTTGTCTTCATGACAGAGAACGGGTACACCAAGGAAGAAGTCCTCAAAGGCGAGCGCATTGTCTTGCAAACCCTGGACTTTAAGATTTCGCAATACTGCTCTCCGTACAGCTGGATGCGAAGGATCAGCAAGGCCGACGACTACGACATTCAGACAAGGACGTTAGGCAAGTTCTTGGCCGAGGTTACCCTATTGGACCATCGCTTTTTGAGATGCAAACCCAGTCTCATCGCGGCAGTCTCGATGTACAGTGCAAGGAAGATGCTTGGTGGTGACTGGGTGAGGACTGGACGTGGATCTTTCCCACATTTCTGATAACTGATCACGTGACTCGTTTCCATTTCCGGTCACCCAGAACGCAGCGTTCGTCTACCATTCTGAGTTCGTTGGAGAACATCTAGAAACTGGTCACCAGTGGATCTGCGAGAAGCTCCTTGAAGACAACTTTGTACAGCAATACGCCTGTCAGAAGTACGCGCACAAGAAATTCCTCAAGGCGTCGCTCTTCGCCATCGAGTGGGCCAAGAATAACTCGAGCCGAGGCGAGGAGGTTGACATGATGCTCAAGAAGTAATCGCAGCTCCGTCCGGGCGTTGTCAGTTTCCCGCATGGCATCTCCAGTTTCATCATCTCATTGTGCTTGACATCCTGTTTCCAATCCTCGCATCCATCCGCAATCTCAATGTCTGATTACACACTCTAGTCTCATGTCTTATCTGCCTATGTGTTGCTCTTGCCTTGCTATCTCCCCATGCATCCCTCTCACTGCATCTTTTCCCATCATCTGTTTGCCGCTGCGCACTATTGCGAAACACATCGTATTCATCTAATCACGTATACATGCTTGTTTTGCCTATGTCTCGCCATCCCGCACGCACCCCCGGCACTCTTTCGCAGACACACCTGTATGCCATGCACTTCTCTCTCTCTCTCTCTTTGGTCGTTTTGCTCCCTTCTTTTCTGTGCCTATCATTTTTATTTTCCTATCTACTCATCCACATTATTCATCCACGGCCTGGCATTTGTCGGCTTCTTATTCCAATTGGGTTTTATTTTGCATCTTGCCCGTCACTTGATTGACTCGAGCGCTTTCTACTTGTTTCCTGTACGCTCCCGTCTCGAATAGCTCTTATTGAGCCGTTTTCTGCGTTACTGTGTGGCACGTAGTAGTTGCCGGGTGCCTACTCGTCTCCTCGTCGAATCATCAAATATAACTATTATTCTGTCCCGAGATTCACGTGAGTCGTTCGGAACAAAGAAAAACCCGTCTGCAAAGTGCCGTCAAGTTCCGAACCTGCGTACTTGCATGTGATTGTCACTCTCCTAACACCATTTAGCGAGTTCGCACAGGCAGGTCTTCACAGTCATGTCGTTGTCGTTCAGAGGCCACACAGTCGTCGTGACCGGCGCGGGTGGAGGACTAGGAAAAGCGTACGTCTCGCACTCGAACACGGTGACCTACTCCCGCGAATACGTTGTGCTTCTATCCTAGGTATTCACTCTTGTTTGCTGCTCGCGGTGCCAACGTCGTCGTGAACGATTTCAACGGAGAAGCAGCGCAGAAGGTGGTCGATGAGATCAAGCGAGGTGGGTGGTTCATCAATCGTGTTGTCGCTACCACGATCCGTGCCTGTTATCTGTGGCGTTGTGCTTCTGGCTAACCAACATCATCGTTGCCAGCGGGCGGCAATGCCGTTGTGAACACGTCTTCGGTGACGGATGGTGCGTCTGTTATACAAAGCGCCATCGATGCTTTTGGCGGGGTCACCGTCCTCGTGAACAACGCGGGTATATTGCGGGACAAGGGGTGCGTTGCCGTCCTTTCGCCCTCGGCTGTAGGTTTCGCGCGTGGTTGACCTCCGATGCGTGTGGGATAGGTTCAAGAACATGTCGGACGCCGAGTTTGATCAGGTCATTGCAGTACATCTCAAGGGTGCTTATGCCTGTACCAAGGCTGCTTGGTCATATTTCCGCAACCAAAAGTTTGGGCGGATCGTCAATACGTCGAGCGCTGCGGGCATCTATGGTGCGTTTCCTGTGCAACGTCGTGGGCACGTTGTGTAGTTGCTTAAATATGTGTGTTTGTATGTGATCATGACAGGCAACTTTGGTCAGGCAAACTACAGTGCAGCAAAGATGGGTTTAATTGGATTCACGAAGGCGCTTGCGAGGGAAGGCGCCAAGTACAATATTAATGCGATTGCAGTTGCACCCGTGAGTTTCGTTTGGTGCGTCGTCTGTGACACGCGTGCTGACTGTGTCCGACCTGCCAGGCGGCCGCATCAAAGATGACAGAAACCGTCATGCCGCCCGAGATTCTCGAGAAATTGAAGGTATGATGGGTGTGTGGATCCTGTGCATCAATTTCTGAATGCGGACTATTTTTCTAGCCTGATTTTGTGGCGCCATTCGTCGCTGCTGTGTGTCACCCTGATGGTCCGAACGCGTCGGGGCGCGTGTTTGAAGTTGGAGCAGGGTTCGTTGCAGAGAATCGGTGGGAGAGGAGCAAGGGGACCATCTGGAGGACGGATGAAACGTTTACGCCATCTGCTGTGAGGCACATTTCTCCTTTCTTGTTCGGCATCACCTTACAGGCATTCAGGTCAAACTCAAGTGGTCAGAAGTCACCGACTTTTCGGACCCAAGATAGTGAGTGTAAACGATGCATGTTATATCCTTTCATTCTAACAGGACCACAGTCCAGAGTCCCCCGCAGATGTCGAGACCACGGTATGCCATCTGTTCTAACACGAGAGAATTATTATTCATGATGTTAACAGCTCGATGTTGCTTCCACTCTGCCGCCGAATCCTCAATCAACATCACTCATTCAATTTAGTGGCCGAACTGTCATCATTACCGGAGCTGGTGCGGGTCTTGGTCGTGCCTATGCTCTCATGTATGGTCGACGTGGAGCCAATGTCGTCGTAAATGATGTTAGCGAAAAGGCAGCCAACGTGGTGTGCGAGGAAGTCCGGCAAGGTGAGTGAGGGATTCTGAGATTCTAAATCCTAACGGGCAACTCGTTGTAGCTGGTGGCAAGGCAGCGCCTGTCATTTGCTCTGCAGAAGACGGCGATCGCATCGTCAAGGCTGCTTTGGATGCATTTGGCAGTGTGCACGTCCTCGTGGCGAACGCGGGTGTGTTGCGAGATCGATCATTTGCTGCCATGTCAGAGCAAGAGTGGGATCTCGTGATGGCTGTCCATCTCAGAGGGACTTACAAAGTTGGTTCCCTCGGGGGATCCTGCATGTCGATGGTTTGCTGACGACAATGCCAGTGTGCCAAAGCCGTTTGGCCGATATTCCAGAAGCAAAAGTATGGACGGATTGTGACCACGTGTTCGCAAGTCGGTATCTGTGAGTCGATATACGCACATAGTACTGCTTTGCATCCTGAGATCACACTTCTTCAGACGGAAACTTTGGTCAGACCAACGTGAGTCACATCCTTGACTGTCGAGTTTATCGCTGTCTGACGCGCTTTTTGGATAGTACTGTGCGGCCAAAGCCGCCATCATGTCATTCACAAAGACCCTTGCGTTCGAGGGCAAGAAGTACAACATTATTTGCAACGTCATTGCTCCAAGTGCTGGTACCGCGATGACCATGACAGTGTGGTCAGTGGGCGTTTGCTCCCTACCACAACTCCTCACTGACGCGATTCCCAGGCCGAAGGAGATGGTCGATGCTTACAAGGTAACCCACCCTCAGGATCTCTGGAGAGCTCGATCACTAACCAACACCCACCCAGCCTGATTACATCGCCCCCGTCGTGGGCTACCTCACCAGCCAGGACAACACCGAGACGACGGGGAGATTGTTCGAAATATCGGGGGGCTGGGCAGCCGAGACGCGGTGGCAACGGACGGGCGGACATGGTTTCCCGACGAACGTGACCTTGACGCCCGAGAACGTCCTCGCGAAATGGGATGTGTTTACCAACTTTGGTGGGTGGCCTGTCTTGACGTGCTTTTGAGTTGGTCGTTTGATTCGGGCATGTAGATGACGGCCGGGCGACGTATCCAGCGACGGCGGCAGAAAGTATGGCGACGCTCATGGCGAATCTGGACAATACCACGGCGGAGCCTGTCAAGACGAAACTGTAATTTTGATTGGCACGGTGGCCTAGGTGTCCTCTGGACATGGATTCGACCAAGTGTTATAGCAATGACAGATAAACACTCGATGGTATCAAGTACTCGCGAGAGCTGCATAAATGTTGACCAAATTAAATTCCACTTTAAAGTTCTTATTATGGGGGAACCGCTGCACATTATGGAACGCCTATAGAACAATAAACCAAACATGTGCATGAGGATTGATATGCTTATTACATTGCCCTCCGGGCATACCTGGACCCGAGTTTCCGACTGCTGCGACGACTCGCGACCTATGTAGGGGTCACGACCCCTAATTCCCATGGGCGTCGATACTTTGTCTTCCCATGCATTCTTGGTTTTCAAACCTGGCCCCTCCGGGTCCAGGAACAAGGTGGTTGTCACGGTAAAATAAATGGTATTTGCAAGGCATCAGGCTCACATAGGACTTCAAGTTTGTGAGCAATGTTGTATAAATACGTTGTTTGTGTTTCTTGATGAAATGATGTGTAAACGTGAAATGGACTTCGACAGTTGCTCCCTTGAGCGCAGTCTCACATTGGGATTACATTGCATTTTGTATCAAAGGTAGGGTGGATGTCGTGACTGTCAAAACGCTCTTCCAAGGAGCACATCGGTGCGGGCCGCCGGGGGGATACAGGCCATGTTTACATTGCGAACTCGGCTCTGACAAGAGCGTCATGATATCTGTGGCTACAGCGGAAATTACAAACAATAGTTTCTGCGCGTGAACTTGGCTGATAATCAGTGTCCTCAGTGGATGTGAAAGTGATAGGTTTGGGCTACGGAAGGGTATTATTGATCAATTATCGTAAGGTACTCGAGACGAACTTACTTCAAATAGTGCATGAGTCGATTTGAACTGGGTCACTGTGCCGAGGTGCTCGCACATGGAACTGATGATTTCGTAGCCCTTCTCCAGCTTGATCAGGTTCCCGAGACCATGCAAGTAGCGCGACTCGCCGGTGGGGCCGCTCAATTGATCAAGAACTGAACTCGGATCTGACGCAGGTTCAAGAATACATGAACCCCAGGCGATCAGGTGGCCGAACCACATATTACACCCATATGACACTCACATGATCGCATGATGTCCAACACCCGCACGTTGACCATCGACCATACCGAGTCGTGGACTCGTCTTCTAGTCTACCTGTGCAATGTTGAGCTCGCTTTTGAACAGGCATTGACTCGAGCACCATTCATTGGCACCGGAACTTTGACCGACAACTTCGAACGTTGTCGCCAGCTTACATGAAGTGCTCACTATAGTAAGAAACATCCACGGTGTCAACACACAGCCACAATTCTCCCCCCCGTGATCCCTCCCCTCCAGTCCTTTCAAACGCCTCCGCATAAGCGCAGCAGGAGGTGAAGGCAAATCCCATGCTTGATTCCGTCTGCCACTTTTCTCCACCAAGGCTTTTCATTCTTGGTTTAATATTATCCCATTCACCCCTTGATACTAAACACTTCCTCCGCTGCCGTTCCTCCTTAAGCCTTGCTTACTACTGCTCCCTCTTTCTTGTCGCAATTTCCTGTCGCTATACTTGTTATCGTTATCGACAATATTTTGGATATATAAACACAAACTAAACATGTACCTATAATGTATACTACACAAATAATTTGGCATGTACGTCTTGTTCAACCAAGATCCTTGACGTGTACTCTTATAATTAACAACACGTCGAAGAACATCAGGTCCAACAAAAGTTAAAAACCAGGTCTCTGCCGAATTTTGGCCGTACTATATCCAGTTATCAGGTTGTTCCGAGTCGTTAGTGCTGTTGTCTCGGTGTAATATTGGCACCGCCGCGACTCTTGGGTGTGTCATTTGCATCAAAATGTTGTACAAGCCCGCCCAAAACGTGGCGCTGGGCGTACGACCCAACCCGTTCCCTCACTGTATTCTCCCTCCAGTGTTTTCATCAGAACCACTTGCGCAATGTTTGACGATTCTAACGACGTATGTTCTCGGCTGGTCAGTTGAACGTGTCCTTAGACAGTACTATTCAGGTGGATGGTCTACAAGAAGTCGAGGTCGACCAGCGAGCGCTAGTGAATATACTCTCTCGTTACCCCGGAACATTCGATGGTAGGTTGTTTTCCGAATTACGGTGTCAGGTCCTCGCTAACTTGCCGCACAAGTACTCCGAGAGCTCATCCAAAATGCGAACGATGCTGATGGGCAAGTCATCGAGGTGCACTTTAAGACCGGAGACGCCGAGATATCTCAACCTGCTAGCATTCGCGACGTCAGTGCAGTCAGAGTGAGCCTCAGTTAACTTGGTCAGGATTCGGTTCACGTTGACTTCGTGAAGGTACGCAAGTGGATCATCAAGGACGACGGCCGCGGTTTCCAGGAGAAGGACTGGAAGAGGATTGGTATCTCCATTTACTTGTATGCGGGTGCAGTCTAATGCGTGATCTGGTCCGGATCAGCGCCTGGCAATGACAACCCCATGAAAGCCGGTGCTTTCGGAGTTGGTGAGTATTCTTGCGCTGTCTGGTGGTTCTGGAGGAGGGCTGACCGTCCCCAGGGTTTTATAGTGTTTTGAGCAAATCGGATCGACCACTCGTAAGGTCCAATGGTAATGGTGTTTTCTCTAAGGCACAGCGATATTCATTCATGTGCTTGTCCAGGAAAATCAATCCAATTTGACAGGGGGGAGGATGGGAAGGTTGGTTGTCGGATTTTTGGTGGAAACATACTGACCATGAAAATCAGCTCCGCAAGCGGTTTGCTGATTGTCCAATGGATTCGGGTACCTCGGTTGAGCTCGAGTTGCGGGATGCAGAACCATTACCTGTGCTCGCGGATCTCACGAGATTCTTAGTTTCTTCCGTAGCTTTCCTGACGAACATCGACGAAATCTCGGTTTTTCTCGACTGGCAGCGTGTTCTGCATATACAAAAGCAAGTGCAACCACCAGTTGCGATAGAGATTCCCCAACACTTGAATCCAACATCCCCGTTGGAAACCCTTACAGTGGAATCCATACAGCGTACTGGTAAGACGAGGCCAGTCACTTTAGGGCATCTCTGACCTTACCTAGTTCAAAGGATTGCAGTCGACGCCGAAAAATGGGTGTTCACTTCGAGTTCGACGTCATCGTCACCCGTTGATGATGATGACGACTTGGTTGAACGCCATGGGCGTTCTGAAAAAGATCGTCCAACGCGTACCTCTCGTAATATTGATGATATAGTGGAGGATAACGCCATCATGCATGACTTATATTGGGCAACGACCCGCGTTAATCTGGATGAGCACTCGGAGATGAAGAAAGGTGTGGAGTCGAGCATGAAATCGCTCCCATCCCATTTTATGTGTAAAGTTGTCCATGTAGGCATTCTTCGCTCTAGCGATTCGTCACTGTTAACCTGTTTCGTTCTAGTTTAACTCCGAACAATCCTTGGCCGGCATCGATAGCTCGCACTCACCTAAGGCGAAACAACTTGCCTGCCTTTTCTGCGGCCCACAAGGCATTTTCCCTGGGGACGACAGGCACGTACTTCGGTTCATTGTTTGACATGTGTTGACATCCCGCTACCGGAACTGAACAGCGGTCGCCTGTTCATAGTAAGTGTTCTCTTCCCAACGGTCGACGTGACTCTATATATCATATCCAGGGTCAGAGTACCAACCAAACAACGGGCATCGGACTACATATTTCTGCACACTTCTTGCCCACCATGGAACGTGGCGCAATTGATTTGGCGTAAGCACGCTACATACAGGTACTTCGAGATTCCCACTGATTGGTTGGTCAGGAATGGGCAGGTTAAAGGTGTGCTATAGGCAGTCAACATCTTCGGAGTCTGTTGTCTGATGTTGTGGATAGCTTGGAACGAGGAAGTCCTGTGGATCGGTGGTTTCTTGGCACGCATAATCTACGAGGAAGAAATGCGCATTGCTGCCAAAGCCGAGGATGATCGTGCAAAGCAACTGGGTCTGTGCACGATGGACCGTTTCGCTTTTCGCCCTACTGTCCCGCATAGCGGAGTGTCACCGATCTTGCAAAATGCTTTCTTCTCTTGCTGCCACGAGCTGAAGTCGCCGTTCCCGGTCGTGTCTGACGTTGGAATCTCATGTGCGTCGGACTCGCACTTCCGCCAAAACAACAGAGACCTATCATTCCTCAAGAAATATCGGGTATTCCACGACGAGGTCGAGCTACGCCAACGCTCCCAGATCATCAGCCGATACGGGATTCGGTTGTTCAATTTTCCGGACATCGTACGGGAGTTTGAGTCTGGAGTCGCGCAGGACGCGATGAGGGCATTCTTTACTTGGTGGGAGTACGCCCAGAAGAATTCACCTTCGTCTCTTGCTGCCAAATTTGCACAAGAGAAATTCTGCAAGGAATTCGCCTCCCGGGGTGTCTTGTACCCGAACGACGAGAGCGACAAGAGCGACGAAACCAAGATTGCGTTCAAGAACATCAAACACTTTACATTCTTCCCATTGCCCAATGATCTTTCCCCTCCAGACACCATCCAAGTCGAGGTCACGCAGGGTGTACCTACCAGGTATTCCGTCGAGTGTTTCGGTTGGACTCAACTCCCGTCACTTCATTGGCTTGAATATGCCTGTTCCCAAGCACCACAGCTTGCCTCAAGCGAAGACTCTGGCCTGGATTCGGAAGTGGGTTACCGCATCTTGCGTGCCTTTGTTCAGTTTACACTAGTGGAAGACCTACATCTACAGCAGTGGGATCTGGCCGCCGAGCTCATGAAGGATCTTGAATGCATACCCACCAATATGGGGCTGAAGTTGCCAACTGATTCATACTTCAACGACGCTGATGGCATCTCCGAGAGCCTTCCAGTTGCAAGGGAGAGTATCTTCCTGGACATTCCAGTGATTCCTGTTGCAGTCAAGGAAGGTTTTGAGTATAGATCAGCGAACCTGGGGCATGTACGGAAGGTGTTAGCTCACATTCGCGTACGTCGAATGGCGGAACGGGACGGTCATGACCTGCTCGAGGTAGGAGTCTGTCCTTTTTCCTTGCGATGCTCACTTCCATGACGACACAAGGTCGAGGTGCCATCAAGCACGCCTGCTGCTCTGTTTGACTATGATGAGGTTAGTGGATCCTTGCCTGTCCTCCTGTTTTTGTGCTGATATTGCTCGAGGCACCGTCTCCGGCGTCCTCTGTTCACGTTGTACTGGCCCCAGGATCATCTCATCCGGACCCCCCGTGCATGGCCTCTTCTCCAGAATCATGTCCTGAGAAACACTTTGATACTGCCAAGTCATCTGAGGGAATCCCGAGATTCAAGGGGTTGGTACAAACGGGGATCGTGAAGAATATGAAACGCTGGGTAGCCCGGCCAGATCGACTTTCCAGAATGTCCCGTCACTCTGCCGATCCTCAACCTAGTTCACACTCGAAGGCCAGCGAGAGTGCTGCCAATGAGGGACCTTCAAGGTTCGCTGCAGCTCAAAGAAACGAAGTGAGTGTTCATTTCTTTGTAGAAGAACGGTGTGTAAAGTGTCTGACATATCATCTTAGCGAACATCCACCGGAACACCACGGAAGTCACGGGTTCGTTTTTTGTTTTAATTATGTGTAAGCACTGGCGCTCATCCTGCATCACAGGCTAGAACAACTCCCAAGGCCGCTGTCCCTGGCAAACATTCCAACAAAGATGGTTCTCATAGTGGGAAAGGTTCTGCAGATCCAAAGGAAGCGAGACCCGTGCGTCTTTCTTCTTCTGATGGTAGC
>JBBPRU010000296.1:0-11381 GCA_038093245.1 Boletus holoroseus
TACATCACGGATGTCCAACCTTGCGACACAGGTTCTTGCAACTCACAAGTCCTTGTTCAGCATACATATCTTTTCAAAATTTGTGGCACGAGTATCGTGCAGATACACAATTTATTACATATGTACAGCGTAGATTCCCGCACTCTCCCAACAAGTTGTTCTGACCAGCCCTGCGACGCATTAATGTTTACCTGAAATTTTCATACTCTCGTCCGGGTACAGCTATAGCGATGTGAATTAAGGCCCCAATCAGTTCAGTCATACAATAACCTGTTGGCTGGCACTAACCTTTCCAGGATTAAATAAGCCCAGTGGATCGATTGTCTTTTTGATGGATCGCATCAACTCTACGGTACCATCCCCAAGTTCAGCGTAGAGGTACTCGCGTTTGCCGATGCCAACGCCATGCTCGCCCGTGCCTATATTGTGAGAAAACAGATCGTGAGCGATCGAAAGCCGGACACAACGGGCGTGACAATCGTGTAGGACACAAAACTTACATGTACCCTCCATCTTTATTGCTCGGTGGACCATTCTATGTACAATTTCTCGCACCATTTTCAGTTCTTCGTCATTTCGGAAGAGGAGCAGTGCATGGAAATTGCCTGTTGCCCAATCGAATCCATGAAGAGAGAGAGCGAGCAGGAGAGACATAAAGGACTGACCGTCACCAACATGTCCCACAATTGTAGACACAAGCCCGAATTCCTGAATGTCGTGCTTCGTTTCGTAGACGAGATCAGGGAGCTTCGAGACTGGGACGCTGTTGGATGATGGATAATACACCACATCAACAACGTTACCCGCATCCGTGGGGGAAGACTGACCACACATCCGTACTCCATCCCCTGGACCCTTCCAAAAGTGCCAATCCGGAGTAGAGTGCGTTCTTCCTATCAGCCCATAGATCTTTTGCTTCTTTTTCGCTGCGCGCTAATTCGAAGCCAGTGGCTCCATGCTTTTTGACAATTTCCTTGACGATTCGAGCGGATTCCTGGAGCGAGGCTTGAGTAGGTCCTTGGAATTTGAAGTAGAGGGAGTCGACTTCAGGGTAGGTGCGTTCAGAAACACCGAAGACGTTTGTCGAACGCATGAATTCAGAGTCACAGAGTTCGACGCATTCTGAGAACAAGTTTGTGAAACAGACATTCCAACGAAGTACACACAGTTATGTAGGTTGAGAGTCAGTCGAGCTGGAGCAAGCAACAAGAGAAGCACTTACGAATCCCAACTCCACGATTCATTACATCAATGACTGCTTCTGTCGCCTTCTTGACGTCAGGAAACTGTGCAACAGCGACCGTTGTGGGTAACACGGGAGCCAAGCGAATTGTAACTATCCCACAAAGTAATCATGAGCGTCTTGCACGGATCACAAGTATGCAGGCGCTGAATGCGAGGGGAGGTAGGGACTACGGAAGCTACCTTCAGTAATAATCCCCAAAGTACCCTCTGCACCAATGAATAACTTCGTCACATCGAAACCCGCCGAGGACTTCCTGGCACGCTGTCGTGTTTTAATAACTGCACCAGATGGGAGGACCACTGTCTATAGGTGGTTGCGACGTTTAGCAAAAGGATCAAGTTGAAGTTACCGATATATGCAGCCCCAAATGTCGATAATAAGGGAACTAGAAACGAACAGACATACAGCATTAAGGAACCACTCCCCCTTAGCCGTTCCATACCGCACAGCATTCGCTTTAAGAAGGATTATCAGTCTTTTGTCAGATTGAACGAGGAGGAACGTACTTCCGGAACATCCTGTGCTCATCATCCCCCCGATCGTAGCTCCCGGGCCGGGGTCCAGCTGAGAGCGTATCATATGCATTGGCGCTACCCGCACAAGGGAAGTTGGGAAAACACTGAACTCACGGGAAAGAATAAAGGAATGCCTTTTAGCGAAGCATGATCATGAGCGTAAGTTCGCTTCGCTTCTCGTACTAAACTAATGAGAGAAAGCACACCCACCCTTCTTTTCTAATGCTTCGTTGATCTCCATCCATCCGGCCCCAGATTGGCACACAATATCTGAGTCTTGTTCTGTTTCACAAGGTATTCCATTGGTTTCCGGGAAATGCAACATTGCCAGGCGAATAGTCCAAGGTTTGAAGTGACATGAACGGATAGATCACGACAGTTAGACGTTAATTGTTTTGAGTGACTCGGACAAAATATACGAACCATGGATCTCGAGAATCTTGTTCATATTGGACATGTCGACACAAACACCGCCTGTTGCATGCTATCCAGAAGTCAGCGAACGAACCTACAATCATAAAAGGTGCTGATGGGATGAACGCAGCATCGAGGAAATAACGTATAACAGAAAATGCGTTCGTTGTGACCAAGGGGCGCGGGGAAAGGGCTTCGAGTGCAATAGGAGTACCCAAACTATTCTACAACGCAACAGAACCGAGAGCTCACCCCTCTGTAATTTCCCTCGAGACTCGTTCCACCCGAGAATGGCGTTACTGGCATCCGATACTTGGTGGCTATTTTGACGATTTTGACCACGTCTTCTGTGCTGCTTGGATACACCACTACTGTGTGAAGAGCACCTGTAGAGTTCAACCGGTGCATAGACTTAGTTAGCAGCCGCAGATGTAGAGGAAGAACGATAGAAGTGCCAACAGTCGACAAAGAATGGCGCGCACCAGGATGGTAATCGTTCTCCGAGAATCCGTGTATCCGGAGGTCATCTGGGTCGGTGCTGACGACCCCAGCTCCGTGGCCCGTGTCGTTGAAAGTGTGCCTCAGTTCTTGTATGGCTTTTCGAAAATCCTCCGGGGTTCCATATGTCGGTTGATCGTCCTCAATGGACGCTTGTCGGCGTCCGAGACCAAAAGAAACCGGCAGAGATGGCAGGTCAGCCGACGAGCCGATGGTATAACCTAGAAGAGCGCATGTTAAAGCACACAGCAACACTGGGAATGGTGTGGTTCGGGAGGGTGGGGTGGAGCTGTTGGTACTAGCATGACGCGAAAGGGGGAGTGAGAAAGGACGAAGGGTGCGGCGTACAACATTGGGGGTTGTTGGGATTGCACTATTTCGAGACAGAACGGTACGGAGTGGGGTTGACCGAAACATCAAGCAAGTAACGTACAGGATCTGCGAGTGTGGGTGGGTGGGTTGGAGAGTTGAAACGTTCGGGTCCTTGCCAGCGAAAGGCTTGTCCTATAATTTAACTGTCAGTGACCACATTGATCATGGGACCCCATGGTCAACGTGATTCGTAAACTATAAAGGACAGCTCCATATATAGGTGTGATATATAACAATATTACGGGGGACTAGCTGGGGTATACATGTCAATAATCGAGACGACGGCCGGCTATAGAGCCTGGTATGCGGAGAGACAAGAGTTAGTTCTGCAGCACGAGCCCATCTCCAACGCGTACCTTGGGAGCCAAACTGACAATCTTTCCCCAGCCCTTCAACCGCAAGTCTGCGTTGACAATCCCACCGATTCTCGTACCCAGCATCTCCCTCTTGTTATTTAACAACACTGCCGCGTTGTCGTCGAATCTAACGAACCTCCCGTCGGGTCTTCTCACCGCCTTTTTGGTACGCACGATCAAAGCACGACGGACATCTCCACGACGCACTTTAACCGCCGTTGCGGAAGCAGCTTGTGCAGCAGTCAGTGGGCGGGCGCGTTTGACGACGCAGACAATTTCATCGCCGACTGACCCCCAGCCGTTGTTGACTTTTTGTTTTAGGACGTTGACACACTCGACGAGGAGAGCGCCGGAGTTGTCGATCACCTGTTTCAACGGAGGATTGGCGCTGCAGCTCAGCAACGACAAGATATGAAACGTACATTCAGCGTTCCTTTGAGACCAATCATAACGACGTCGAAGAAATGCCATG
This sequence comes from Boletus holoroseus, assembly GCA_038093245.1. Lineage (NCBI taxonomy): Eukaryota > Fungi > Basidiomycota > Agaricomycetes > Boletales > Boletaceae > Boletus > Boletus holoroseus. Next base: position 3,874 of record JBBPRU010000296.1, read on the forward strand.
AGCGTGTAGAGTCGGGTTGGATAAATAAGTCACGCAGTTCTCACGTTCAGGTCCCGAACATGATGGCAGTGAGACCCTGAACGATGGAGCTCCGCACGAGCAGCGGCCAGCCGTTTCGTGTTTCTAAGCCTTTCCACGACCATTCTACTCTATCTAAGGAGTATCATCGTCGAGAAATCATGCCAGCTTCGCGTCGCGGTAGTGGCAGCGTCGTCCTGCCTTCGGGTCAGACGATCGCCATCCATACTCGCACACAAGATGAGGAAGACCTTCCACATGCCACCAAGAGGTACGCCGTTGTCATCCATACCCGCCCGAGCCAATTCTGTTGAGTTTCTCGCGATGCAATCGCATACTTACACCATTGTTACCCTTTGTATGATCTTAGGACGATGGCGGACCATCTCAGGAAATACGAGACTTTGTCAGTTTTACCTTTCCTTTAACATAACTCCCGACTAAACCGCATTCCGTTTTCTGTCTTCGAAAAACACTACCGTGCTTGGATTCATGGCATAGATTCACTCTGACACCCCAGAGAATGCGTATGATCGTCGAAGCATTCACCGAGTCCCTTGAGCTGGGATTAGCAAAGTACAATCAGATTGTGGTACGCACTTCTTCCATCCTACGCCGTCCCAGCTCGCTCTTTCCGTATTCGTTTCGTTGCCTTGTTTCCTGGTAGTCGCTGCTTGGAGATGGAAACACTCTGGATATGGATATTCCGTTCATCGGCTATCAAGAACTTTCTCAACTGACGTGGGAGGGGTCAAGGTTCTTTTCAGTCGTCCCATCTGTGCATTGTTCATTGGCATTTTGGGCTAAGCTCGTCGATCCTCCTATATTCGCGCGTCCTTTTGTTTCACGTCCCCTATATGCGCGTCCTGGAGGGGATTGAACTATCATCTAATGGGTATTGTTTAAATATCGTCTAGCCCATGATCCCTACTTTCGTCTTTGGATGGCCATCTGGCCAGGAGACTGGTGACTACTTGGCCGTGGATCTTGGTACGTCCCGTCTGTTCATCCCCCCGTTCTAGCCTGACTCGTCCTGAATATATCCACTGAACTGTGCAATAATGCCTGTCTATGGTTGCTAATCCGGTTCTGCTTCCCACCCTCGTAATTGCTCTTTCACGACACCCATTTCTAGGTGGTACAAACCTCCGAGTCTGCCTCGTTACCTTGCAAGGCGATGGCAAATTCGAACTTACACAAACCAAATATCGACTCACTGAAGAACAGAAACAAGATGACGGGCAAAAACTATTCGATTTCTGTGCAGAATGCCTGAAGACCTTCATCGAGTCGAACACGGGCCATGGTCCTGGCATGTTGAAGGAGGGCCAGCCACTGCCTTTAGGATTCACTGTGAGTAATGCATTCTTACGTGGTATATTTGTGGAAATATGTGTCAAAAACTGACTTTGACGTTCGGTTTGGTGCGTATTGATAGTTCTCGTATCCATGCACGTGAGTCTGGCTTTAGGATTCAAATTGTCTGAAGCGTTTTTTGTGCTGATCATGACCTGGTTGGATATTTTGACAACTTATCGTACAACCTCACGAATTGGGGTTTGATGCCATGCGGGGACATATGCATCTGCTTTTCGTCCTATATCTCCTGGTGAAGACAAGAACGGATCGATCATGGTGAACTTATTCGTTGGACGAAAGGCTTCGGCGCATCCAATACGGAGGGAAGAGATGTTGCTGAGATGTTCAAACAGTCCCTTGCGAAATATGTGAGTTTCCCTTCCCTTGATTTACGCCGTTGGCTTAACTGTGCTAATCACAACTTACTTCTCTCAACATCGCCACCCATTCAGAACCTTCCCGTACACTTTACAGCGCTTATAAATGACACCACCGGCACACTCGTCGCGTCGCACTACGTCAGCCCTAGAACTAAGATAGCCGTCATCTTTGGGACGGGTTGTAATGCCGCGTACATGGAACATGTTAAGAACATCCCCAAGATCGCGAACCTGGGCATACCTCCTGACGCCGACATGGCTATTAATTGTGAATGGGTATGTTACGCATCCTTTCATTACTCTGGATCTCAAGGGAATTTTCAAGGGTGCCTTCGACTCGTTTGAGCATGAACATCTTCCACGGACAAAATACGACGCAATTGTAGATGAAGCATCGAACAAGCCCGGTGAGCAAGCGTTCGAGGTGAGCAATTCCTCGCTGCTACATATTAAGAACCGTCTGTTTACTGTGATCGGTTATTTCCCAAATCCCCTCCTCCCCGCCACCTACCAAGAAACTCATCTCGGGACGATATCTGGGTGAAATCCTTCGATTGGTACTTTGCGAGCTCATAGATGAAGGTGTCCTCTTCCTCGGTCAGAATACGTACAAGCTTGAGAAACCGTATTGTGTTGATACCGCTTTTTTGTCTCTGATGGAAAGGTGAGGGCCCCTTCCGTTGGTCTTCTCTCACCGTTTATCGACAATGGTTCGGCTTCGACTCATATCTTGGCAGTGACCCGACGGACGAGCTTCTCATGATCATTGGCATATTCACCCACTTTTTCGCCCTTGAAACGACACTGGCTGAACGGCAATTCTTCCGAGCCCTCGCTAAACTTATCGGGCGCCGTGCGGCACGACTGAGTTCATGCGGAATCGCAGCAATCGTAAAGAAGATGGGGTATTTGGAAGAGGGGTGCTCTGTGGGCGCGGACGGTAGTCTGTACAATGTGGGTAGACTTCTTTGCTTCCGTGCTCCTTTTCCTCTTTTCCCAACAAGGAAATTGATTGCTTTTCTTTGGATAGAAGTATCCTGGTTTCGCAGACAGGGTACACGAAGGTCTTCAAGACATATTTGGAGACAAGGGTCGGTGAGGGTATAGACGACACTTCCTTTATCGCTCTCTGACCTGTAGCTTTGTGCTCTTTCCTGCCTACCTCTGCGTGTCAAATTGGAGGATCTAGTAACATCGTGACGCACCACGCCGAAGACGGGAGTGGTGTTGGCAGTGCAATCATCGCCGGTAGGTCGAATTGTTGAAAAGACAACATCTCCGTGGAATCTTCGATTTGATCTGTCCTTTTGTTGTAGCGATGACGAAGATCAGGAAGGATGCCGGCTTGTATCTGCATGTCTGAAAGTGGGTAGGTGGACGGTACGACATCATCCGTCGCATTGCACAGACCGGGCACTGGTTTGGTTTTCAAGAGAAGAGGGGGGCAGTTTCGTCACACAATAGATAAGGAAAGGAAGAAAGGAATGAAATAGGACACGGATCAATTTGTTGTACACTACGCCCGTCGCCGTCTGCATCAACCGCTCATCTCCACAGGGTGGAATGGCTTCCTGTGTAAATTTGTTTGTAAACAAGTAATAGATTTCAAACGTTTTCATAGTTGCTGAATTACTTTGGTTCTAGTGCAATTCCGCTTTGTCCCCCTTCTGTTATTTGCTCCCTACATTGGACCAGGCGTTATCGATTAATGTCGATGGCACGATGGCATACTGAAAAATAATGAACCTTGAGCTACTCGGATGGAAACCTAGTCTGGTGACCAGCCCGCCTATGAAGCAAGCCGGAGGGGCGGTTCGACCCCCGGTTTTGCCTCATAGGACCTCGGGCTGGTCACCAGACTAATAGAAACCCTCAGGGCCACTGGTGTGTCCGAATGATATCTGTCAGAACGGTAAGAATTTTAGGGATGGGCGTCGCGGCACGGCGTTGAATCAGGTCCAACTTTGAAAAGTTCCCCTTCACTAAATGGCACACCACGCGCATCCGAAACGTCCTCGGGTGATGGCGATGGCCAACTGGTGATTGCCGTCCATCGAATCGCGGAATAGGGTTGCATGTTCGGGATATAGCCCTGGTTTTCGAACGAGTTACGAGACGGATATCAGGGTGCCAAGCACAGAGGACAACTACATATGGGGGAGGTATCGGAGCTCGCCGAGGGTATTCAAGGCACAAGTGAGATTACACGGGCTCCCCAGATTGCGGCAGAAAAGTAGAGGAATCCAGGTATACAACATTAACAATGTCTGTGAGCGTGCAAAAGAGAGTAATCTGTGTGAGTACTGGCGGGATTATGGCAAATCTGATATCATATCAACGGAAGTTATCCCTGTCCCCTGTGGCAATTGTCGTGTGTCGTGAGATAGCAAAATACAAGTTCTGGTCGATGCCGTACAAGTACACAATGTCCGTGGGAATATGCAATTACCCGCCAAAACGTGGACAGCAGTGGAAATAACGAGGTTGGGTCTTAGCTAGACGGTGCAGGTCAGCGTGTGGCTGAAATATGTAGGGAACCCCCCAATGCCCTACACATTTCCACAACGCATGATTCGTGCTGATTTTGTTTAGTCGAGCGGAAAGCGGTGCGCTGGATGTCACACAACCAAGCCCTGCTCATCGAGGAATTGGACTGAACCATCGCGTTCACTGAGTTGTGCACCTTTGAGGGTGAATTGGACATTCACAAGTCTCCGGGACTGCGAGCTAGTGAGGGTAGGTCGGGCCGACAGACGACGCATGACCTTGGCCTGGGGACCAGGGGCCGCAAGGTGTGAAGCCATATCTCTTGTCCAGGCTTTTCCCTCGGAAACACGATAAATGATGAGAAGAGGTGCAATGACCTACGAAATCAGGGTGGAGTGATCAGTTGCTGAAGTAACAGCGAACTGAACTAGATAACAAATCACCTGCGCTTCGCCTAGGATTTGCAAGAACGCGTTTGCCAGCGGGCTGTGTATGGCGTACGGGACGAGGTACAACAATGAGCATATCGCGTATACAGCAGCACTTTCAACGATCATTGCTGCAACGCTGGCATAAAGCGTGCCATACCCTGGGCCAAGAACCTTTGAGATGCATGCTCGGTGGTACAGTAGGCGGAGGACCGTTAGAATGCAAATGAAGGTATTGATAGCGAGGGAAACGCTGAGATACGGGAAGAGGAGGCTGAAGGACATCCAGCCGGTCGTGGAGTTTGCAGGTTGTGACACGATGATGATCCAGATGGAACCAGTGACTGCAAGCACCACACAAAGGTGACAGCGGGTCGACCCAATGAAGGAAACACTTACCGACAGATGCGAGTAACATCAAGCATCCGAACCCAGTCACGATAGGATGAAACTTGCTGTCTCTATATACTACAATACAGCGCCATATCTTGCAATGGACTTAGTTTGTCGTCGAGAGGCCACGAGCTCAAGACGCTCACCATTAAGGCATCTGCGCACCAATTTGAAGCAACGAAAGCAGCGTTCAGAGGTGCGGATGAAGTGTTTATTTCATAGGCGCTAGGACCTGCAGGGAAGCTTATCATTATGCTTGATGATTGTACGCAAAGAACTCACCACCAGGATAATCCCTATAGTTTATGAAACCAAGCTGGGTGATGTGTGAGTTGGCAACGACATAGAGGGTACTCAATGCAAAGATGAGGTTGACATAGATGAAGAAAAACCAGTGCTTCTTTCGAGAGCTGTCATGGGAGCGGATCCGACCCCAAAGGGAACGAGCGCACATGACATAGAGAACGACAACAATGCCATAGAACATGGCAGTGACGATTGCGCCATACAACCAGGTTCCCTCGGCGTAGACCTGGGGGGGTTGATACTGCGAATCGTCACGGACGTTCAACATCGCAGGACCGCGAGGCGAAGATCCCTTGGCCCTGCAGCTTGAAGGGAGAAATGTGAGAGGAGATCTAGCGGTGTGGTCGTGGTGGGAGTGATATGATCAACACTAGGCCAGTTATATCCACCTGGGTGGGGAGTGGCCACATGGTGGGTTGTAGTGCTCTGAGTGCGGGTTGGCCAGGAAGACCGCGTATCCTCAACTTAGGTTATCTCAGCCTTGAATGCACAAAACAAGATTGATATATTATGTAATACCCTGATGAGATCGGTTCATGCCCAAAAACGGACTATCGGACGGAGATAGTACGGCTGCCAAGCGGAAAAGTCCGGCATTCGGTCCACTGTTGTGTCCGGACTCCCGAGTTCTGCCAACCTCAACGTTCGAGTGCTCTCACAAAGCCATTATCCTAGACATGAGTTACGACCTTGGTAGAGCAGTCGGCTACAAGACTGCTGATAAACCCGTAAGGTCTCTTCTTTCTTGCCCACTTCTTCTGAGACGAGCATCTTTCTAGGTCTCGTGGACACGGAAGGATATCATCATTTACGCGCTAGGTGTTGGTGCCAAGAAGGATGATCTTTCCCTCGTATATGGTAAGCCGCATCCAATGCGTTGTCGTTCCTCTTGACCGGTCGGCTCGCAGAGCTTGGTATGTCAAGTTAGTTGACACTAGTATGCACACCACAACGAAAGATCCACAGACAAGGCATGGGCTCCTTTGCCAACGTACCCCGTTGTGCTTGCATTGAAGGGTATGTGAGTATGCTTTGGCTCAAATCAGAGGTTTAATATCTCAAATAGGCGCCGACACTGACGTATCACTCTTCGCGAGTAAACTCGGTGCCGACCCCATTCCTGGGCTCCCTAAGCTCAAGCCTGACAGGGTGGTATGCGAATTAACTACACGCTTACTTATCCAAGCAACTGAAATATACCATTTGGACGTAGGTTCATGGTACTCAGAGCATCGAGGTCTTGAAGGACTTGCCAGTTGCAAGTGGACCAGGGTGGAAGCTCTCAAACAGAATCTCTGCTGTTCATGAAAATAGTGAGTGGTGCACGCCATTCTTGTGACCTATTCTCACTTAATTTCCAAGAGTCTGGCATCATCATCGAGCTGGAGTCATCACTCGTAGATCCCCAGGGTACAGTTTATGCCAAGCTCTTCGTAAGCATCTTGGTCTTCGCATCAATTCTTCCTTGCTACATCTATTATACTTTTCCATCCAGAGTTCTTCGTTCTATCTGGGTGCCAAAGCAAACGGTGACAAATTCTCCAAAGTAATCGCAGGCGCTCCCCAAGCAAAGCCCATTCCAAAGGACCGCAAACCGGACTGGGTGATCAGAGATAAGACCACCCCGGAGCAAGCACTCATGTATCGTCTCAGCGGAGACTATAATCCCCTCCACATTGGTAGATCTGTCACCGCTTAAGAGCCTCAGGGTTTCCACTCACAGGGCATGCTATCCAGATCCCGCGGTGGGCAAGGCACTGGGCTTTGGCGATGTCATCCTACATGGCTTGTCCTCGTTTGGCTCTGTGGCTCGTGGTCTTATACAGGAGGTTGCGAAAGGGGATACACGCGCATTGAAAATGTTCGGCGTTCGTTTCACATCGCCTGTCAAGCCTGGCGATGAACTGGAGACGCAAGCATGGGAAGTAGGCCCTGGCCCCAATGGGGCAACTGAAATCGCATTCATCACCAAGAATGTCACATCAGGCAAGGTTAGTGCTGAACTCATGTACCCTCCATCGCCTGCCTGATGGTAAAAATGTCCCTCAGGTTGCTCTGGGTAACGGTGTTGCTTTCATCAAAAATGCAGAAAAAAGTAAACTGTAGGGGATCGGGTTGGGTTTGATATGGTAAATTT
>JBBPRU010000297.1:0-11359 GCA_038093245.1 Boletus holoroseus
CTCGGATTCCTTTTTAGAGAATACGTTAAGATATTTGTGATAAGCCTTTGGAACCAGTTCCTTGGCTTCCTTTTCTGCTTTTACTTCTTTTTCTAAGGCGCGTAAGCGAGCCTGAATTTTGTATTGGAGATCTTCTTCCTCCTTTTCAATAATACGTAACATGACGGGCTTTTCCTGAAGCGTGTGACAGTGCCGCGGGCAACGTGTCAGCTTCACGGTTCCTTTTACCCAATCAATGTCCGGGTTGTGCCTCTGCAACCACGAGAATCCCAATATCATCTGGTTCTTTCCCAGGTCAGTTACTTCGGCGGTAATACGCTCTCTATGACCCTGGTAATCGATAACCAAGTCCGCGCTGTGGGTAATATTCCCTGCACTGTTCTTAGTGCCGTCCACGTTGAACACAGCTATGGGGTTTCGTAATTTTCGTAAAGGAAGCTTCATCTTCCTGCAGAATTCGGCATCAATAAAAATAGCATTAGCTCCGCTGTCAAGGAGCGCTTCTACAGAAGTCCAGTCCGTCTTCTTTTGCTTGTACTCAGGGGTTATCTTGACCCTCATGAGAATTTCTTTTTCTGTTTTTAGGTTACGGACGTAAACGTCCTCAGGGATTTCTTGCTTCAAAGGTGAATGGGGAATAGAGGAATTAAGCACAGGTTTAACGTCCCTGCCGCGCTCTTGTGGAGACACCTCTGACATGGTATGTGAAATAAAATTGTCAGTATCGTTAGCGTCCTGTGCTTCCTCTACTTCTAAATATTCGAAAGAATTGTTCTTATTACCTAAGCCCTTGGGAGCCCTGATCTCCCTTAGGCTCTGCCTTTTCCCTTGTTGGCATGGTCCATCGTCTTGAACCATGCGAGTGCTTCTTCGTACGACATGTTCCTGCATGCCGTTGCCCAATCGGGCGTCCTTGTGGTGCTTTTATCCTCATCCCAGGAGGTGGCAGCTTCTTGTGACACGGCTGCCCGTGTGTTGCGGCCATTGCCGCCCTTGCGTGTTGCGAATGTAAGAGTTCTAGCACTCAGAACCTGGCAATCTGCACCTTAAAGGATAAAGAGAATAGAGGCGACCTTAATTCCAGCGATGGACACAAAGGAACAAGTGGATTCGACTGAGGTTGGGTAGTCCCAAGTCCTCAGTATATATACTACTACATGATGCGCACGGACCAAGCAGTGCGTGTAAGAGATAGTCTAAATAAGGGTATAGTAGATGATGTCATGAGAAAAGAAGAGACGGAGATTAAATACATGTGTAAACCATGAGGCGTGACGTCATCGGTTCTAGACCTGATCACGTGTGTTTCTCACGGTCACGTGCACTAGTCACGTGATGATGAAAGGAAAATGTTTAAGTCCGAAAAAGTTTGAAAATAGTACATATCATAACATTGCGCCTGCACTCCTTCTTGTGCTGGCCGCCTACCCACTTGCAATTGGGGCAGGAGATCTTCGGCTTGGAGCAATCCTTGATCAGGTGATTGCCCCCGCAGTTGTAGCATTTTCCTCGGCCCTGCACAGCCGAGATGTCCATGGTGTTGGGATCCTTTTTCCCAGCCTGGTGTTGACCGTACTTGCCGGCCGTCCTTCCTCGGATAAAGTTGAGGGCTTCCTGAGCCGCTCCTACTCTCCGGATCTCATCCATGTAGTCACCTATTGTGACTGCACGTTTTCCTTCGCGGAAGATCTGATTGATGATCCCCGCCCTTGTGTTCCTTTCGAGAATCGCAATCCCGTGCGACTCGTCAATTTGTGCCTGCTGGTTCAGGGCTTCGAATGTTACCAGAAAGTCATCTGTGGGCATGTTGCCCTGTACAAGCTTCGTGATTTGGTCATGAGCCCAGTCCTTTTGGTTGGTGCTCCTAAAGAGCCCTTCCATTTCACTTTTTAGAGTTGCCCATGTGTAGGCATCTCCCTTCATGAGGCGCACTTGTGCGAATGGCCCTGCTTTTGCTCCTTTGAGCCTTGAGAGGACAGCAACGACTGCCTCGTAACTTTCCGGTATTATTGTGTACTGGTTCACGTGAATCCAAGCTTGCATCTTGGACCACCATTCTTCAAATTTTGCTTTGGACCCATCATATTCTCCGGGGTCCGCAAATACTTCCACTTTTCTTGACAACCCCCCTGCTACGGGTGGTGCCACCCCTTGTGCTCCTGGTGCTGCTCGGAGCTGAGCAATTTGCAGCCTTAGTGCTGCGACTTCTGCTTATGCAGCGACAGCTATATTGTTTACTGCCTCTGCGTGTTCATTGGCCAACGTGGCCCTTCTGTTTGCATGACCTATTTCAGTCATGAGGTTGGTGAATTCATTTATTATGGCTGTTAGCTTCTGTGGCCAGTCAGCGTTTGTGTCTGCCAAGATTTCTTGCAAGGCGTTGGACATGATGAAAATAAGAATGAAATTGTATTTGCTAAGTTAATCTCTGTAGCAAAGAGGCTTTTTCAACTTCTGCGTATAGCGAAGTGTAATCCTTGTGACGTCTTCGTCAGGGTAAGGTGCTCCTATGCGCGTCCTTCTTATGACTGCCGCGGGCACTATCTTTCTCTTCTTTACAACCAGCCTAGCGACTACCGGCTTGTCTTCTTCGTCGTCTGCTTCTCTCTCTCGCTTCAGCAACTGAAGTGGGAGGACGATGGGGGAGGGTTCTTCTTTAACTCGTGGGTGCGGTTCTTCAGACCACGAGGGGATTGGAGGTCCATCTGGGAATCTTTCCCTTAACTCTGCAAGGTATGGGTTGGGCATCTGGCGCTCCGCTGGTCCTTGTAAGTCATTGGGGTCGATTGACCTCTCTCTGTCAGTAGCGGCTGATGTTTGTGAAACCGCTCTGTCTTCTCTGTAGTAAAACTCTGGCTCCGCTAGCCTAATCGCAAGCGCGACGGTTCTTTCGTCGGCGTACAGGTCAAGGGCGAAAGACGGAGGCCCAAAGTCTTGCTCTAAGAGCCTTAGGAAATGTGTCGCTGGAGACTCCTCAGGTGTGGGGCTCCTCACTCCTTCTACTACTACGGATTCCGCTCGGAGTAGTTCTACTGCCTCAGGTGGGAGACTGTACGACCTGCCGTAAAGGCTATCATAGTCAGGCAACCCTTCGTCTATGAGAGGGGAGAGAAAGGATCGGTGAGAGCTGGAGGGCACTACGCTACTTCATTAGCGGGCGTGCTTGCTTGACTTCAAAGACTTCTACGCACTGGCTGCTGCGTACGCACCGAGTAGCGTTGGGGATAGATGGATGTGCAAGGTAAGAGTGATAAGGAGTTTAGTTCTAATGAAACAACCCAAAAAGCAGCTAGGCTCTTAGGTCGCACACTTCAAACCGTTGGAAGGGAGAAGGGACTGAGTAGTGATGATCTTTCTGGGGAAAAGACCAAGAGAACTAAACTGGAGTTCTCTGGCCGTCTATTGCAGGCTTATATACTAGTACACTGTTTGTACATATTTACATATAGAAGCCCACGGAGATTAAATACATAAGGTGTCCATGAGGCACATCAAATGGAAGAGAAGAAAGGAATGTGTATGCCATGAGGTGTGGCAGAATGGAAGAGAAGCATAGCACAGCATGGAAATGAATGAAGGCTGTGATAGCATAAGGCAGATCGTAGATCTGGTGAGAAAATATAGTAAAGGGTGTCCATATGCACCAAGTGTCCATTATGTTGTGAAGCCATGCTATCAGATATGATAAGCACGTGAACAGATAAGATAAGATAAGATAAGAAAATATAGCATTGTAACAGGTGCCATATAATGGATATCTGGACTGAAGAAGAGATTGGGAACCTGGCATAAGCAATCCACTCTACACTGGTGCATGATCTGATAAGTGTTACATATGGGCATAGCAAACTCCTAATGGTGAGCATGTGATGATGAACACACCTCTGACACTGTGCATATCAGCAATGTCATATGTCTTGTAACAGGAAACCTGCCAAGGGAAGGGTTGTCTCCTTCCAGGCCTAACCTGCTTTGGGCCTCTGTCATTGAGTGTGGAAACCTGCTGTGGGACCAATGGCCTAACCACCTCTGGTAGAGGATTACAAGTGTACCTAATGTAGTGGGCTGACCACTTGAGGATAATAGGGGAAGTGCAGATTAGTGTGACTTAGGGGAGGAGATCCTAAGGAGCTTGACTAGGCCATAGATTGCATAGATCAAGGTTAGAGTTACACTGTAGCAGAACTCTAACTTAAATACTACTGTACAGTTATTTAGGGTCAGTTGCTCAAACCTAAATAGGGGAAGTCTGAAGGGAGTAACTATTGTACAGTATCAGAAGGAATCAGAACAGATATGGGAAAACTTGGATGGGAGGTATTGGAATACAAGTAGCTGTGTAAGAGAACAACTACAAGGAGGCAGTGTCTATTGGGATAAATAGGAATCGGAAGGAGTAGAATCATATGGAGTGGGATAGAACAGAGTCCAAGGCAGTGGTGGGAGGGATAGGATCAGAGGCTGTGGTGAACAGCTCTGACTCCAACAGCTGTGCCCAGGTGGTGCTAGGCATGTCTGGATCAAAGAAAAGAGAGTTGAACAGAGGGTAACTGGCATGGTCCTCTGTGAGTGTGGGAGAAGGCATAGGAGAGGGGAAAAAGGATAGGGATTCATCCAGAATTGTAACAATAAGATGACTAGCATGCTGTTGGAACTGAACCCACAGGATGCACAGCACATGAACACTCTTGTAAGCAAATGGGGCACCATTCCTTGAACATTGCTGCATAGTACTGTTTGGAATGCTAAATCCTACTAAATCTTCATAGTACTTTATGGTACTATAGTAATTCACTCATATATGTATCTTGCATTTTTGATATCTTGCATCCTCAGAACATTGTGGAGATATCAGATATATGTCAGTATACTTTATCTATACCTGAACTAATGTTCAGAACACTCCCAGATGTGTTGTGGAAGCTGGAATGTCATGTTTTCCACTTTTTATAGGAGATTTATAGGAGATTCACTCAGGAACAGTTATGATGTCATTGATCTGTCTGCTTCTAATTTACTTATGTAATCATTGAGATGGTCTGCAAACTGATCTGCAGAGCATCCATCAAACCATCTGATATCATGTTTTTCACATTTTATAGGAGATTTACTCAGGAACACAGGTACCTTAATTTGTCCCTCCAGTGATGATATCATCAATCTGTCTGCTTCTAACCCACTTATATAATCACTTAGACAGTCTGCACAGCATCTGCAGAGCATCCACTAACCATCTGCAAATAATCTATCAACCATCTATAGAGCATCTATCAATCATCTGACCCCTACAGCTCTTTAGATTGTCAGAAATATAATTAATAATGTACATAAATATCAATCATCCACAATATTCAGAACTCTCTGCAAACACTTTTCAAACACTTTTCACACTTTCTGCATTCTAAAGTGTTTCTTACAAGTGTCAGTTAGCCCTTCTATAGCTCATTAGATTATCAGAAATTGTAAATATTTATTACCTAAAGTATTTAGAAGCTATCTATAGGCCATCTGCAAACTCTCTGGAGAGTTTCTAAGAAGTATGTATATATGTATGTATCAGCTAGCCCCTCTAAGCTCATCAGATTATCAGAAATTGTAAATATTTATTATGTAAAATATTTAGAAACCATCTGCAAACCCTCTGAAGAACCTTTGGAAATCTTCTGGAGAACCTCTGAACAGCACCAGCTAGCCTCTTTGTGGCTCATTAAATTCTGATAAATATAATATCTAAAATATTTATAAGCCATCTGCAAACCCTCTGGAGAACTTCTGGAGAACTTCTGAAAAGCATCAGCTAGCCTCTGGATAAGCTGAGAATAAGTCAGAAAGGCTCTAAAATATGAATAACATTAGAACAAATGGAGCAACATTTGGACATACATCACAAAACAGCTGAAATTCAGCTGAGAATGGATGACCTAAAAGGTCAATTTCACCCTGCCAAAAGAAAACCCCTTAGAGGTCAATCATCCATCAAAAAACTGCTGCCTAAAGTGGGATTTCACAGGGATTGGACCATGGCATAGCAGAGCTGCCTACCACACTACAAAGGATAGATATGACTTCTCCTATACCTGCTACTCAGGATGAACTAAGGTATGCAAATCCACCATATTGTTGTCTTCCATCATATGCCAATTACCCCAGCATCGACAGTGCCCTAGTATCCAAGAAAGATATCTACATATGTGTTTCAAGTGACCATCAGCACACATTATAAGTCACTGATCAAGGGTTTGCAGAAACTATGCAAGAGTTTACCAATGAATTTCAAAAAGGATCTTGGAGAGTAGTGTTCATTGGGCCATGGAAGGACAGATTGAATGTATTGCAAAGGATTGGGTTGATAAGCTATGCTTCCCAAAAGGCAAGAAATGTGCCATTGCATGGTCAGTGATGGACCCAATACAGAATGGCATCATTTATCAGATAAGCAGCTTTGATGATTTATTCAGAGTCTTCTGACATGTTTATTAGGCATATGTATTATAATGAGGCTGCCAGTAATCCAGTTATCTCTTCTACCAGTGATAATCATATTCTGGAAAGACAACTGCCACCTGTTGCAGGTCCCAGCAGTCTGAGAAAGAAAAGATCTGTTAATAGTGAGCCAACACAACCTACCCCCAAGAAGACATGAAAGTTGCAGTCAGATAAGGGTTATCAAATGTGACCATGTACCATATGCATAATATATTTGCCAGGATATAGCAACATAAATTGGACAAAGCCCATTTTGTTCATGAATAGGGGGTGGATATCAACTTGCTGCCAGGTGGGTGGCTTGGGATGATGTTGTACAGATCAACACTAAAGGATGATATGGCAGGAAAGAATGGGAATCAAACATTAGGTATCAGGTTGAATCCAATGAGACCTTGACATGTCACATCAGGCCACCCATTGCATTCAGAGGAGTTTCATCCCCCAATGCCCTTTTATGATCAATGAACTCCTTGACATGGGCCTCTGTCACATCTGCTATCTGTTGTTGAACTTTGAAAGACCAAGCAGATGAGCATGATGCCCAAAAATGGAATGAAGGATACATAGAATAGGGACATACTAGGTTCTCTGATCATGGGCAGAATGGGCACAACAGTATCCTGTATCTTTTCCAAGCATTGATTTATTGTGGTGACAAATTGCTAATTATGGGCACATCATGGTGGTGAAAACAAAAAAGGAAGTGTCTGTTATGCGAGAGCATAGCAAACTCCTATGAGTGTGTGTATGATGGCACACCTCTGTCACTGAGCATATCCAAGACGCAAATGGGACTTGTCACTGGAAACCTGCAGGGCAAGGGTCTGTCCCCCTTGTGTGCCTAACCAGTGCTGGGGCTCTCGTTGTCAAGCATGGAAACATACCTGGGGACCACAGGTCTAACCACCTCTGGTAAGAGCAAGACAGTTGTTGTAGTGGGCTGACCACCTGAGGATAATAGATGGAAGTGGGATAGAAGACTTAAGAAGAGGGGATCCCTAAGGAGCTTGTCTATGCTGTAGATTGCATAGATCAAGATTAGAGTTCTGCTGAGTGGAACTCTAACTTTATATACTACTATGTATACAGTAGTTGAGGGAGGCTCCCTAAACCTATAGAAGGGATGTCCATAAATAGTAAGTATCGGGATGGAATGGATCAGATTGGGTAAAGTAGGAACAGATGTCAGAACACTTCGGAACGGGGAGGGTAGGATCACGATGGCTGTGCGAGAGAACAGCCGGAGGAGGCAGTGTCTGTGATAAATAAGTACAGCCATAAGGGATAGGATCAAACCAGAGAAAGGTTAGGAGGAGTCAGGTAGGATGAGGCAGAGAAGAGCTCTGCATTGAGTAGCTGTGCCCAAGCTGTGCTGGACAGGTTGGGTGTCAGAAAGAGAGAATTAAATACCAGATAGCCAACATGATCCTCTGTGAGGGGAGGAGAAGGGATAGGAGAGGGAGAAAAGGTGAGGGGCTCCCTGAGAATTGTAACAGTGTCAGTACACTGAACTAGAAAAACAAAACCAAAAAGCAAGACACCAGTGTCCTGTGCATAACAATAATGATGAATATGCCTTGCTGGGGCTCACCTTTGATCCTCCACAATGAGCTCAAGTATCTTCTGACTCACCATCTGTGACTTTTCTTGAATGGGTGCCTGAGCCTGACTGAGTTTAACCGCACATCCTGATTAGGGATCATCAATGGGTCATGGTAAGAATAACATACATATAAAAAGCTGTTTGCTTTCCTCACTCCTATCTTCTTGGAACTGAAGTAAATATCCAACTTCTCTAATGACCATGACAGAGTATCAGCTGACAAGAACCTGGAAAATGGTCATAGCAATGAAGGAACTCAGACCTTTGTGCAGACATGATATACAAGTCCAACACATGCAGGTATATTTGCAAAATTCACTCGGTGAGCATGCTCACTTTGAGTGAGCCCATCATTTGGGCATACATTGCATGTCAGGCCCAGTCTACATAACATGCCAGGGGATATGTTAGTTTGATGCAGACTGTGTTACAAGTAAGAGAACTCTGGCACTCGGAACCCGGCAATCTGCACCGTAAAGAGAAAAAGAATAGAGACGACCTTAATCACAAGCGATGGACACAATATGACAAGTGGATTCGACTGAGGTTGGGTGGTCCCAAGTCCCCAGTATTTATACTAGTACATGATGCGCACAGACCAAGCAGTGCATGAGAGAGGTAATCTAAATAAGGGTATAGTATGACGTAGTGTGAGAAAAGAAGAGACAGAGATTAATAACATGTGTAAATCATGAGGCATGATGTCATAGGTTCTAGACCTGATCATGTGTGTTTCTCACGGTCACGTGCACTAGTCACGTGATGAAGAGAGGAAAGTGTTTAAGTCGAAAAAGTTTGAAAATAGTACATATCATAACAGACTGTCTGGATTGGTGTGAAGAGTGTTCACTGGAGAGCCTGATGCTGGTGATAACGAGCTTGGAGTTTGCCTCAATGTTCTTGACCCATGATGTCACTTGGGTCATGTCATTGATAAGTGATGCAACATTGCAAAAGAACTGTGTCATCTGCAAAAACTGCATACAGAGTGCTGCAGTACCAAGTGAATTGTGGGTGTCATGATGCACATGCATGGGATGTGTACAAACTTGTAAAGGCTTTGATGGCTTGCATGAGCATGGGTAAGATCTCTTTCAAGGTGGTGTTCTCCAAGGACAATCTTGTCATGGATGCAATTGTCTTTGTAATGTCACACTGGCTCTAATCAACCATGAAGATGCCTGGTCATATAAGTCTTGTGCTACTTCAAGGTTTGCACACATTTTGTTGATTTGGGGGAGAACATGAGTCAGTCATTAAAGGTACTGTATGTCCATTGTGTTATGCACTCCAAATTTTGCTATTTTGATTGCAGCTTGCTGTACAAGGGCTTGGTCACCCACATTGTCTGCTAATAATATGAGGTCATACATACCATACAACTGGTGGTAGTTGAGACATTCTTTGGGGTACTAGGGCCAGTTGCATTGTTTCCAGTTTGCTGCAGAATGAGATTGCACTGCATCACTATACTCTGGAGATCCTTGATCATCATCTTTATTGCTGGCTTGTGCTTATTGAGGGTGCTATCATTGTTGCTGTTGATAGCCCTTGCTGCCATGTTGACCCACTTCATGATGCAAATGGTCTACTTCATAATAGGTAGAAGCTCTGACAAGATGGGCTTGGTTTTGTCAAGGCAATCCATCATTCTTTCCAAGCTTGCTTTGACATACAAACCACCACTCTTGTTGTTCTGTATGGGTATCCAAGTAAGGCACCCATGAGGGATAAGTCCTTCCATGTAAAACATATACCAAGCCATGGATGTTATCCCAGTCAGGTTTGCCATCAGGTCCATCAGAGATGAGCAGTCTTAAATCCGAAGTAAGTCCAAGGACTTGCTGCATGACAGAGACACTAGGGTCACTCAGTGCAGCCCCAGACAGCTGTGTCATTTTCCCTGGGCATGTCACAGCCCACTCACCATATAATGAGTTTGCTCAAAGAGCTGTGTACTTACCTGTAGAAGAGGACAAGCCAGTTTGCAAGTAATTACTATTGACTGTGGCACCAAACATGGCATTTATAGGAGCTATGATGGCATTTGTCAAACTTTCTACAATATGCATTCCCATGATTTCCCAACTAGTGAAGGTGTGAACTTGATCTCTATTAAATGATGACAACAAAAAAACTCACCAGATGGGATATCATTGACAGCAGTCTTAAACTCTGCTTCTGCAGTTGCAAATGACTGGATAGCATCATCAGTCATTCTCCCTGACATACCCAAAGGGGCTGTTATAATGGTCTTCCTACATTTTTCATCAACTTGGATGTCTCTTTAGCTTCTTTAAGCATTTGCCATTCTTGCTCAGCCTGTTGCTGAAGGATAGTGAGGTGCATTTCATTCTGCTCCATTACTTGTTCTATACTTCCAATCTGTCTCACACATTGAACTGTAAATGAACCTGCAAATTCCCAAACATAGGTCTACCTTATAACTCATACACTCTAGGATTAGTGATTGCTGGGCCTGGTCTGGCCTGAAAGCCCTGACCTGGGCCTCACATTATCTCAGGCCAGGCCCTATAGTTAGGGCCCAGAGCAAAATTTTGTAGCAAATGGTATATAATGTATATATAGAATTTTGTGGTATATATGTATATAGTGCCTGATTCCACTCTGATTAGCACCAAGTGTACTGCTACACTTGGGCCTTATATGAGTTCCAACCTTGGGTAGTCACATAAAATAAAATATGTACCTACATATAATACATAGATTATCAATAGATGAATGATATTCATGTTCTGTATTGTATTTAGGCATCTGCATGGGTATACCCTGGGGTATCAGCCATCATACCCATACCCATACCCACCATATACCCATACCCACTATGTGGTGGGTATGTGAGGGTATTCCATGGGTTGACAAACCCATGGGTATACCCCAGGCCATGGGTTATCTTGTCTCAAGGAGGTGCATGGATGATCTGCTTGTGACTGCAAATGGGATCCTACTACTGGTATGATAGTAAGGTATCTGGGGCATGGTGATTCAGGATTAAAAAAGAGATAGATTGCTGTGATGCAGTGTCAGTGACAGCTGTTGTTGAGACTGTGCCTGATCATAATAGGGGTTAGAATTAAAGTTTGGTAGGGGACAGCTGAAATCCCAAGGCCTTAATTTCCCTGTTAGTTCAACTTAGTAATAGAAAACTCATGGGGTGGGTATGGGTATGGGTATGGGTATGGGTATGGGTATGGGTATGGCCATACCCATACCCACAGATACCCATACCCACAACCCACGTGGGTA
>JBBPRU010000298.1:0-11353 GCA_038093245.1 Boletus holoroseus
GTGGCCTCCTGACCTCCAATCTCAATTTGGTGACTTCATATCGACAATGTGCTGTTCCCAGGGCCTATCCCATTGATATGGATGCTGTCTCCAATGTTCCTACATGCTGGTTTGCCCTTGTCATCTCCCAATGCCCCAAACTGGCCCATATGGCCTCCTGGAGCTCTAACTCAACTTAGCACTTTCAGGTAGATGTAGTACCGCTCCATGTCACTCCCAGGACCTTCCCAATCATTATGGACAATTCCTGCAATGTTCACTTATGCCAGTTCGCCCTCATCAACTCCCAACTTGCCCAACTTGCCCATATTGCCTCTTGGAGTCAAATCTCGACTTGATGCAATTGTCTCATCACCAGCTCACTTTGTAGCATTTTTGGGATGTCCTAGGCAGCTGTTGGGATTGCCTGGTACAGCCATTTTGCTGTCTGGATCGCTCAGCTCATCTTGAGCTCTCCAAGGTATGTTTTCGCAATTTTCTTGCTCTAGGCATTCCTGGACCTGTTCTGACCCTTTCAACAGCTTCATCACCTTATCCCTGGCACTCTCAATGCCTCCAGATAGTCCTGATATGGCCGCCTCACTGTTGGTGGCTGTGCCATAGCAGCCCGCAAATCCTGGCTGTAGAGCAGACAACAATTAGATAATGTTCTAGAGATAGGACAATAGATTAGATAATGATTTGGCAGAGGTCAGATGATGGCTGTTCGTGTGAAAGATTCTGATTACTTAATACATTGTGCCTGACCCTTTATATACTAGATTTTGCATTCCAAATCTCCGATTCATCTATGCTGGTGATTTGGCTTGCTCACCAATCCCTACACTCCCCCTCAAGCCAAAGTCACACCCATTTCTAAGATGTGTTGCTCATGTTTTTCCCTTGCAAGGGGTTTTGTGAGAACATTGGCCGTTTGATTCCAGTCGCAGCAGCCAGCTATGGTAATCTTTCCTTTTTCGATTTGCTGGCATGTGAAATGATGATGTATTGTGAAATGCTTTGTCTTCGCATGGAATTGAGGGTTGTAAGCAAGTGCTTGTGCACCCTCACTATCAGTGTAGATCACGATTGGTTGAGGTTGCTTGAATCCTAATTCAGTGTGTAATTTTCTGAGCCAGACACATTCACACATGGAATCGGCCAATGCTGCATACTCTGCTTCTGTAGTAGAGAGTGCAATTAGCCACTGACGTTTTGATCCCCACATGATAGCACCACCACTTGATAAGAATGTGTATCCTGATATGGAAGCCGCGTTCTCGGCATTGGCAAAGCTCGCATCGGCATACCCATAAAAATCATTGTATGTTGATGGTTTTGCAGTGTACAAGATTCCTTTATCTTTTGTCCCTTGTAAATACTATATGACTCGTTTCACAGCAACCCATTGTTCCATGCCTGGATTTGCTGTGAACAATGCCAGTCTATTTATGATATATGTATGCTATATCGGGACGTGTGGCCACCGCTAAGTACATGAGTGACCCGATCAGTGACACATACTTATTTTGGTTTGTTGCGTCATTATCTGTGTGATCAGATGACATCAGCTGTACTTTTGGGTCAGCTGGAGTCTTGACACTGTTAGCATTTTCAAGTCCATGAGCTCATATAATGGACTCAATATACTTAGTTTGGGAGATCAATAAGGTCTCTTTTTCTATGTCCCACGTGATTTCGATACCAACAATCTTTTTTGGATTGCCTAAATCGGTCATGTCGAACATCCCTTTTAGTTCCGCTTTTAGATTAGTCATTAGCCCCTGTGTGCTCGTGAATAGTAGGGATCGTCAACCCATACAGTGACAATTTCTATCCCCTTTGCCATTTGTCTGATGTACACACATGGATCAGACCACAAACGCTTGAATCCTGCTCTCAGTAAGTGTCCATTTAGTTTGATATTCCATTCTTGGCCATATTGTTTTAGGCCATATAATGTTTTTATTAGTCGACAAACTCGGATGGTGCCATCCTCGAAGCCTTCGGGCTGTTTCATATACATATATTTCCTCTCTGAGGATACCATTTAGGTAAGCCCGCTTTACATCCATTTGCTGGATGCTCCATTGCTTCGAGACCACCAGCGCCAAGATTGCTTGGATCATCTTGAGTCTCACAACCGGTGAGAACATATCATTGTAATCCGTTCCCAGAATTTGTGAGTATCCTCCTGTGACTAACTGTGCTTTATATTTTTCTAGGCGCCCCTCTGTATTGTATTTCCAGACAAATACCCATTTGTTATCTATGTGTGTCCGGTCCTTAGGTAAATCGACTTTTTCCCATGTGCCCATTTTGTTGAGCTGCTCTAACTCAACTGTTATGGCTTTTTCCCATTCAGGCCAATCTGGGGCTTTCTTTGCCTCTTTCAGTGTTCTGGGGTTTTCAGGTGTGGCCCCACTCTCGCTGAAGGCCATATACACTAATTCAGCTTGGGTCCTTATCATCAGGATCCTCGTCGTCAGCATCCTCACATTCCAACAACTCAGGCATCAGGTTGTTCAGCGATTGGTAGTCTTTCCTGGTATTTGGTCTACTGCTCTTTTTTGGAGGGTACATACATTTTTTTGTTTTCATTATCTATTCGCTTCCTTTTCTGACCAGCACTGCTCCCTCCTTGAGATGACCCGTTTGTTTGCAGCGCAGTATTACCAGACTCCCCCTCATGCTGCATACAGTGATTGGGTTGTTGAGGTACATCCTGATGTGCTCCCTCATCGTCTAGGCTGACTACCTTGTTTAGGAAGTGATAGTTCCTCAAGGTTTTAATGCTTCGTGAGTCTTTATTATAATATTTGACCGCTTTTGGTCCATCTTTGAAGCCAACAAAAATTTGTTTTACCAACTTCATATCAAGTTTGGATAGATTCTTCCCTTCACAGAGTATCCACACTGGTGCACTGAACTCCTGAAGATGCAACATGTCAGGCTTCTTACCTGTCCAATACTTGTAAGGAGTCATGCCTTCTAAGGTGTGTGTATGTGCCCAGTTTCGCACATATGCAGCATGTACAATCACTTCAGGCCATAAGTAATGAGGTAAGTCCCGAGCGATGTGCATAGCATGCACTAACTCGATGAGCATTTGATTAAAGCGCTCGGCAACTCCATTTTGAGCTGGGGAGTATGGCGCACTTGTTTGCAGCTCAATCCCGGTATCGTTATACCAGGAAAGCAATTGATTGTTTACATATTCTTTACCATTATCAGCATGAATAGCTTTTGGGTGGTGTCCCAGTTGATGCTTGAGGTAAGTCAGATAATCTCTGATCTTCTGACCTGCCTCATTCTTGCCTTTTAGAAACCCGACTGCACAATACTGCATCACGTCATCAATCATGATGATATAATATCGCGCATGCTTGGTAAGTGCTTTGGTTTGTGCTGGTCCCCACACATCAGTGTGGATGAGCTCACCTGGTTTTGTATTTCTAGGTTCGCTCGTATTTGGAAAGGGTGTCCGTGACTGTTTCGCCTCGGTACACGCAGTACAATTGGTAACAGGAGATGGTGTAATGGTTAGCCCATCGACAAGCTGCTCCTGTTCCAAGCGTTGAAGTCCTTTAATCCCAACGTGCCCGAAACGTTTATGCCAGTTGAACCATGTATTGCCATAGCAGGCGATCGTCTTGTTCACCCATTCAAGAGTTCCAGGATCACGAGGTTTAATGTGTTGTACATTCAATAAGTATAACCCCCTATGTATTCCCCCTTTGGCGAACAATCGATCTTTATTGTCATACAATCAGATGTGACTGTTCTTAGTGATACACTTGCCCCCATCTTTATCCAATTGAGACAGGGAAATTAGGTTGTTCACCATATCTGGTACATAGAGTACATCCTTCAGTGTCACTTAAATGCATTTGTTATTGACTTGCAAGACCAGATTGATTGTACCAGTTCCATGTGCATATATGGAGTTATCACCAATACCGCGTATGACTTTCCATATAGGGGTCATTTTGCTGAATGCATCGCGGCAATTTGCCAAATGAGTGGTACTCCCTGAGTCTGCCACCCACATATGAAACTCAATGTGCTCATCGATTCCACTGTATGTATCTACATAATCATCATTGGTGCCATCGTGGTCATAGGATGTCCCTTCTGCATCCAGCAACAATGTCTGGTCATCACCAAAGATCTGCTCATCCTCTTGGATGTCATGTGTCTGTAATACCTGCTCATCCGCCTGATCATTCCTGACTGCATTGCTTGCAGAAGCGATATGTGCCTGTTCAGGTCATCCTTGTTTGGGCGGCTTCTTTCCATTTTTGGTCCAACAGTCATCTTCTGTGTGACCAAATTTGTGGCAATAGCTGCACTTGGGTTTCCCCTTATGTCAGCACTGCTCAGTAGTATGATTCTCATAGCCACAGATTCCACACCTACGCTGTCCCATCTTTTGCTTCCCTGTATTCACCTTTTGTTTCACAAACATTGCTTTCTCTGACTTTGCTCCTGTCACATGCGTTTGCTGATATTCATCATTAAGTAGTGCCATAAGTTCTTCAACTGTCATAGACGATAAGCTGCCAGGCTGTCCAGCAACATGAGTCACAATATAGGATGACATAAATGATTGCCACGAGTGTGACATATTCATCAGCAAGATATTCTTGAATTTGTTGTCCAGTATTGGATTGCCCATCATAGCTAGTTCATCTTGTGCTTTCTTCAGCTGGTCTATATGATTTGGTACATTAGCTCCTTTGGGACACTTCATATTAAGTAGATCCCGAAATGCGACGAGATTTGTCTGTACTCCTCTCATCTGGTGGACAACCTGCAAATTGGACCACATCTGGGCAGCCATATTGGCCACATTCACGTGACCCATTTGTTTGTCCTTGATATTGTTGAGGATAAGCATTTGCACAGTGAGGTCATCTTCTTCCCATGCAGCAGCTTCCTCAGCAGTCGTACCCACATTGGGTTTGGTGACTGTCCCTTTGGCATACCCGAAGACTCTATGCAAACAGAGAATCTTCTCAATCCTCATTTTCCATGCATACATACCAATTGGTGTCTTTGAGTAGCTTGATTTTATGAGCCAGGCATGATCTTCTGGGGAAAAGACCAAGAGAACTAAACTGGAGTTCTCTGGCCATCTATTGCAGGCTTATATACTAGTACACTGTTTGTACATATTTACATATAGAAGCCCATGGAGATTAAATACATAAGGCGTCCATGAGGCACATCAAATGGAAGAGAAGAAAGGAATGTGTATGCCATGAGGTGTGGCAGAATGGAAGAGAAGCATAACACAGCACGGAAATGAATGAAGGCTGTGATAGCATAAGGCAGATCGTAGATCTGGTGAGAAAGTATAGTAAAGGGTGTCCATACGCACCAAGTGTCCATTATGTTGTGAAGCCATGCTATCAGATATGATAAGCACGTGAACAGATAAGATAAGATAAGAGATGAAAATATAGCATTGTAACACTTTTCAGGTTTTACATAAAGGTTGTTCTCCCTGAGACGACATAATACTTCTTTTACAATATCCTCATGTTCCTTTTTTGTTTTTCCTTTTGTAAAGATCATGCAGTTGTCAATGTAGATAACTAGTATGGCATACATGGCATGATAAATATCATTCATCATCTGTTGGAATGTTGGGGGAGAGTTAGTCATTCCAAAATACATAATAGTTGGTTCGTAGGCTCCAATGGGTGTTACAAACACTTCTTTCCACTCATCGCCTTCTTTGATTCACACATTGTTGTTCCCCCATCTCAGATCAAGGGCTGTGAACATGTTGGCACCTTTAAGCTGATCAATCAACGTGGATATCAGAGGAAGCGGATAAGTGTTCTTGATTGTGCCATCATTAAGATATCGATAGTCCATTACAAGATGTTTCTTGCTGTCTTTTTTAGGAATAAAGAATACAGGTGCCGTTTGCGGAGATTTAGAAGGTCTGATGTATCCTTTTTTGAGTTCTTTGTCAACAAAGACTCGCACTTCTTCCATTTCTACATCAGAAAGAGGAATTACTCTGCCCTTTTTGGGTATGAAGTCTGATTTCAAATTGATTGCATGGTCCCAGGGTTTTTGTTCTGGCATCCTTTCGGATTCTTTTTCTGAGAAGATGTCAAGGAAGTTGTGATAAGCCTCTGGGACTTTTTCCTTCAAACCTTCTTCTATCTTGTGAATAGCAACCTGTCCACCTGCACCACAGGCATGAAGAGGTGTGTGAGGGCTGCTGCCCAGTACTCTACAATATTCCGTGCAACGTGGGAAAGAGATGCTCTTTTTAACCTAGTCTACATTGGGATTATGGCAGTAGAGCCAGTCATAACTGATAATTAATTGATGAGAGCCAAGTTTTGAGATGTAAGCATCAATGCTTTCATAATGGCCTTCGATACCAACAATAATATGGACCTTTTTGGTTACTGCCCCTATAGCTCCTTTAGAGCCATCGGTGTTATGTACTATAATAGGGTTAGGAATGTCCTTGGTAGGAATACCATGATTGATTACATAGGTAGAGTCAATGAATGTGTGTGAAGCACCAGAATCAAGAAGAGCCTGAATGCTAGTTTTGCGCCATTGGCCACTTTCTCTTTTACTGTATAGCCATGTTTCAAGCGAGAGTTCTCCGCTGAATGACAACATGCCTGCCCAGTGATTCCGAACGCTAATTTTTTTGGTTAGTAAGGGATTTATAAAAAGGAGAATTTTTCTTTTGTTGAACAAGGGAATCAAGCACACTATTTTTTAATTCCAGTGCCACACTTGTGTGAGTCACCCTTTTTTTGGAATGCAAATATATTTTACGTAAAACAGTAGAAACATTGGTACTACATGAAGAAGCTGTGGCTTCCGCTAGGTGCTCATCTTTTTCTAAGTCCATTTTCATAGCATGAAGACCAAAAGTAGAAACTGAATGATAAGAAGAGGAAGTAATAGGTCTGTGCTCGTAAACACCCTTATTATCTACGAGCTTTGTCCTTTTAAAGACTCAGAAGTGTGTTGCCTTGCTTCTGCTTTGAACTTGTCCCTGAAATAGGCCTCAGCCTCTTCTGTCATTCAAGGGGCGCTCTGCTGCTCCCTAATTACTGATGGGCCTTGGGGAGGTTGTGGCAACAGCCTCCCAGAATAATGATTGATGGCCACATTGGGCGGATAGCCATAGCCAGTTTGGGCATATCTGTTGGTGTCCCAACTTTGCTGTTGGAACTGGTGCTGTTGAGGCCGCACTGGCCTTTTGTTTGGGTTCTGGTCGCAATTTGGCCAGATGTGCCCAACCTTGTGACAACCATAACAAGTACGGGTATCGGGGTGAGTGTTCTGCACTTGCTATGCACCAATCTCCATTGGAGCTCCTCTTCCAGGCTGGATTCTGGTGGGAGTAAACTGGGGGGGAGGTGCACCTTGCAGTGGTGCATAAGCGGATCTGGGATAATACAAATTTTGGCCATAAGGCCGCAGAGAAGGACGAGCTGGGTACTTCTGGGAAGTTCCTCTTTCGACCATTATTTACTCAAAGGCTCAGCCAATCTTCCTAAAAGTATTGAGCAGTAAGACACCACTTCCTTCTGCTTCAGGTTCATTCATCTTCATATGTTGGTAGATTCTGAAGTCTACCGCTTTCTTCAACAAGTCTATGAAGTGACTGTCGTTGATTTGGGCCTCCTTGGCCAAGATTTCGAATTCCTGAAGGAAGAGATCTATGGCTTTCCCAGCCTGATGAAGTCCTTGTAATTTCCTAAGACTTTCATGTGTGAGCACGTCTATCTGGAAATATTCTTTAATTTCTTGTTGAAGCTTGGACCAAGTCGGCCAAGCATCATATCCCATTTTGCCCGCAGGCTTGCCTTCTGCATCGATGGCATTGGCACTTTCCCCTTCATAATAGGCTTCCAAGGTTATTTGAGCAAACCCTGTTGCCTTGCCTTCTAGCTGTGACATTACAGCGATAGTGCGATGCTTATCTGACTTCCAGGTGTTCGCACCCACCCAGAGTCATACCTTGATCCACCAGAAGCAGAATTTAGTTTAATCACCATCCCAGTTACCTGGGTCAGCAATCTTCTTTGTGACGTTGTCCTTGTTGGAGAGCGTGAGCTCTGCCAGTTGAGAAGCAAGATCCTCCATTGTGGTGTGAGACATCCTTACTACTCAGTATCTTTCAACCAAGTTCTGGGGATTCTTTTTGTTAGTCGACAAAGGTGATAGGGTGAGGAGCAGAGGAAGTAGCAATATCAAGTTTCTAGTGGGGGGCGAGATATTCATAGAAAAATTGATCCCAGTAGAAGGGTCTTTCAGGTTCTGGGAATTGTGTGGGTTTGTGGAGGTACCACTGTGGACGAAGTGTGATGTGTGAAAAGGTGGGACCTTCTTGAAAGCCTCTTTGCCTGACCCTCCTAATGGTGCAGCACAAAGGTGATCTGTTAAAAATTCTTTTCCTAAGTCTCCTCTGCATTTCTTCAGCACTAAGGGCTACCATAAAACATATTGTGCTACTATGTTTGTAAATTCTACCTCGGTGTTTGCGTCACTGGATACCCAATGATATAGGCTTAGTGATCACATGAAATGTGTGCCCCGCCCTTTGCAAACTAGGCACGACCCTAGTGTGGACTATCAACCCCAAAGAGGGTGACTGAGAAGGTTTCTAAACTAACAAGACAAAATCTGCCCTTCCAAGGGGCTCCCCTAAAGGCGTTGGGGGTGAAAGAAAGTAAACTCTGGAAAGCTCCAGTGGGCGCCTGTTACTCCTTGGGTTCAGAGTGTACTGTCAGTCAAATCCAAGTGTTGCGAGAGCAAGACTCTGGCACTCAGGACTCAAGTAACTGCACTGTAAGAAAGAGAGTACAGAAGACATCGACCTTAATCACTAGCGTTGGACACAATAATGACAAGTGGATTCGACTGAGGTTGGGTGGTTTCAAGTCCTCAGTATATATACTAGTACATGATGCACATGGACCAAGCAGTGCGTGAGAGAGAGAGTTTAAATAAGGGTATAGTATGATGTGGTATGAGAAAAGAAGAGACGGAGATTAATAACATGTGTAAACCATAAGGTATGACATCATAGGTTCTAGACCTGATCACATGCATTTCCCATGGTCACGTGCAGTAGTCACGTGATGATGAAAGAAAAAGTGTCTAAGTTGAAAAAGTTTGAAAATATTATATATCATAACACTTGGGGACCCCCTTACTCTTTTTCCCTCTCCCATCCCCTCACCCACACTCACATAGGATCATACCGGTTACCCGGTGTTTGACTCTCTATTTCCAATGCCTGAACTGTCCAGCACAGTCTGGGTACAGCTCCTTGAATTCGAGCTGTTCCACACAGCCTCATATCCAACTCCTCCCAACTTAGCTGTGGTCTGATCCAGTTTCTCCCTCTCTTACTTATTTACTGTCATATCCTGTAAATCCGAGTCAACTCCAACTCCATCTGACCAACTCCAGTGCATTCTCGTGCAAGACGTATCTCCAGAGTTCCGGACATCCGTATATACATCCGTATATAGTAACTCTTGTTTATGTTTCTCCTTTTGTACTAGTTTCTGCTTCATACATACCTCCGATCCTGTGTTCGCTTAGGAGCATAGCTCCAGTTATACTTCCCTCTGAACTCCATTACTTACCAATCACTTACTGATCACTTAGTAATACTCCCTTCCAACTCCATATATAAACCTCCATATAATCTCTGTACTTTAGCTTGTAATCAACTTAAACATGACCTAAATACAATCTAAACACAATCTTCTCCTCCCGTCCTTCTCCGTTCTACTCCATTCCAAAATCCTAGGCACGAACCCAAGCTTGGCGCACCACATAAGGTGAAGCCAAAGCCTTTCCGCATGAAACTCCAGAGTTCCGGAGTTATCCCTCAGAGATCCGTCTCGGTTTTAACATTTACTACAGACACTGCCTCCACTGGCTGCTCCCATAATGGTGAAATGAGTCAGAAGCTTCTTAAGTTTAGCGAACTTCTATAGGATGTTCATAAAGGACTCAATTGATGCTTTCATGACAGCACGCATGCCATGAATTCATGCATTACCAGATTGCATTGCCATGGTTCTTGGTTGACGGAGCTTGGAGATGTGAAAATATGTTTGAAAGCCTATTAAAATCAGTGACACCATGCAAGAACAAAATGCAAGGACTTACTGGGATGAGAAGCCCACTCCAAAGCAATCCATTCCATGGGTCCTCCATATCATAGGTGTAATTAGCATATAAAAATACCAGTCACTGGTCCCCAGCAGCCTGAATCTGACCATTGATCAGTTTGTTCTTGGTCCTAATTGCTTCGTCATAAGGGATTAACATGTGAACAGTGATTCTGAAGACATACTCATTATTGTTCCAATCAAGACCAGCAGGGCAGAGCAGTGCACCCATATGTTTATGATTAAATCCTTGGCCAGACTTCACATTGTGCGGTATATGAGGACTAAGTGATTGCCCTTTGGGGGTGTTGATCACAGCACTCTTCATGCCCTTCATGTTATCAGCCCTGGTGCAGTTAGAACCTTTCTGAATCTAAGACAATGTCAGATGCACATTACTAAGGGTGACTGAAAGAAAAACACCTTACCATATCTGCAATTCAAATAACTTCTTCTTCAGAAGACTCCATTAGATGGTTTTCAAATCTGGGAACCATCCATAGCAACTCTCTAAACATGCTGTGTTCCTTGTGCTCCCTAGAGGAAGGATCAGAAAGAAGTGTAGTACGTCATCTACAACTCACACAGCAGTTATCTCTTCTTGATCTTTGCCCTCTCCAAGAGTCATGAGGCCATTGAGAACAAGGGTTTGCATGTGGCAAAATGCATGTACTGCCCAACTGAAGTGATGGCCATGGTGTACTAAGGGATCCTGCATGGTGCTACAAAGGGTTAGTGAACCATTCATTGTGGGGACAAGCATTGACTGATGGTTTTCTGCATGGCACCACCTGGAGAGTGCTTAAAGGACCATGTCTCTGAGACCCAGGTGACCCAGACACCATTTCATCATTATCACTGTGATCACAAACAGCTGGCATGTCATGTGGGAAGGAGGTGGTGGGCTTTGCAGGATGGTATTTGAGGAACTCGTGGAATTCCCTTTATACTCCAGCTGGGTGGACCATCAATCAAGTTGTATTCTGTTTCTTTAGGTGATGGCATGATGCTCACCATGAACTTTGAAGTGACTATGAAATCAGTGGGTGTCAATGGTGGTCAGTGTGAATTACCTGATGAGGCAACTTATGCCATGTTTCGCCCTATGGCATGGACCTCAGGGTGAGCGGCATGATGCCCACCAACTTTGAAGTGACTACAGAACCGGTGGGTGTCGACAGTGACTGGCA
>JBBPRU010000299.1:0-11340 GCA_038093245.1 Boletus holoroseus
GCAGCATAGTTTGTGCGCTAGACAGCACTCTGGTTAGACAGCGTTAGTGTGGTACATCAAACAAACCTCGAGCTCCTCGAGGTGTCGCTTTGTGCGCTTTGCGATCACATCGGGTGTGATGACCTTTTTCGTGTTTCTGTTCGCTAAAGTGGGATGAGCTCGACGTAGCCAACGACGAGCAAGAGTGACGCTCACGGTGGTCTCTCGTGGTTGCTCTTGGCATGATGATTCCATCACGTGGGGAAATGGTGCGATCATATACACGCAGTGCAGACATTGCATCAACTCACGCCTGACAACGACGGCCATGTCCTTCCCAAAGCCTCTCGACGTCGACCGCCCCGTCGACCTCCCCACACCAGAGCCAGACTCGCCCTACAGACCCCGCCAGCCCTACCGCTTCTCCACCCTCTGCGCCACCGTCGAGAACCCGGATCACAAGGACCAGTATGGCGCATCGTCCGTGCCGATATACCAGACTGCCACTTTCAAGGGCGTTAGCGGCGAGTACGACTACTCTCGCAGCGGAAACCCAACCCGTACCCATCTCGGTCTGTCTTTCCGTCCTCTCCTCATCATCCCCCGCTCATCCCCCCACAGAGCATCATATCGCAAAGATATCCTCCGCAGCTCATGCCTTTGCTGTATCCTCGGGCATGGCTGCCCTCGACACCATTCTCCGTCTCCTCAAATCTGCCGATACCATCATCACAGGCGACGACCTCTATGGCGGAACGAACCGGCTCCTCTCATACCTCCAGACCCACCAAGGCATCACCGTATATCACGTCGATACAACCGACCCTTCCACTCTCACACCCCTCCTCCATCCAAAGAATAACATCGCCATGGTCCTTCTCGAGTCCCCGACGAACCCTCTACTCAAGATCGTCGACCTGGCGAGCATCGCAAAGGACGTCAAGGAACGCTGTCCTGATGCCCTCATCGTCGTAGATAATACCATGATGAGCCCCGCACTGCAGCGGCCCCTCGAACATGGTGCAGACATTGTCTACGACAGTGCTACAAAATACTTATCCGGTCATCATGACCTCATGGCTGGCGTCATCACTTGCAACAGGGACGACATTGCAAAGGTAATTTCACTTTCCGTGGTACCCTTCCTGCTCACTCTTACCCACTCAGAAAATCGCCTTTAACATCAATGCAGCTGGCAATGCTCTCACTCCTTTTGACTGCTTCCTTCTCCTTCGAGGAACGAAAACACTCTCACTCCGCCTCTCACAGCAATCACAAACCGCAACCCTTGTCGCAAACTATCTTTGTTCTCTCGGTTTCCCCACTTTGTATCCCGGTCTCTCCAACCATCCCAACCGCGATATTCACGAACGCATTTCCATTGGTTATGGTGCAGTCTTGAGTTTTACTACAGGCGACAAGGACGTCAGCGAACGCATCGTCGCCGGTACACGGTTGTGGGCCGTCAGTGTCAGCTTCGGCTGCGTCAATTCGTTGATCAGTATGCCCTGTGCCATGTCGTATGTTCTCTTCCTCGTCCTCTTGGGTCACGTGAGCAAATTCCACTAGACACGCTTCTATTCCTGCGGCAACTCGCGCAGCGCGTGGTCTCCCAGAAGATCTCATTCGCCTTTGCGTCGGAATCGAAGATCCTACAGATCTACTCGACGACCTCGAGCGTGCACTCATCGATGCAGGTGCTGTACGTCGAACCCCACAGGGCGTTGAACGGGTACGCACGACCATCGGCGAAGCTGTTGCAAGGTTGGCGTTGGAGGATCAGATTGCCCAAGGCGAAAGTGTGAAGCTGCGGCCACACGAAAAGCAATGGGTCGTCTCCTCACCTGGCAAGGTTATCTTGTTCGGAGAACATGCCGTCGTATACGGCGTGCCTGCCCTTGCTGCTTCTGTATCTCTCCGGTGCTACGCTATTGCTACACCACATCCCAGGTCCCCGA
Organism: Boletus holoroseus; assembly: GCA_038093245.1. NCBI lineage: Eukaryota > Fungi > Basidiomycota > Agaricomycetes > Boletales > Boletaceae > Boletus > Boletus holoroseus. Next base: position 1,938 of record JBBPRU010000299.1, read on the forward strand.
GTCGCAGAGTTGGTGTGCATTTTATAGACATCGATGCTGGCGACCAAGAGGGAGGAGGGTTCAGGCACGAGTGGGACATAAGCGACCTGCCTTGGCAAGATGTTCCTGGTGAGTCGCTAGTCATCATGTCCCGGACTCGTTCACCCATCCATCTTGCGGTCAGCCGCATCCCAAACTAGCGAAGTTCCTCTCGATCTCGAGTTTCTTGAGGAAATCTCTGGAGTTGCACTTCCAGAGGCATTGGGGCCCCATGCACGCCAGGCCAGTCTTGCGTTCTTGTATCTATACATGGTGTTTACCAAGGACTTTGAAAGCACAACTAGGTACGGTTTTCTCTCTTTAGAGAATGCATCCATTGACACATTCTGTTCAACGTGACTACAGACCGTCATTTACTTTGATCATTCGTGCTACTCTACCCGTCGGTGCTGGACTTGGATCTTCGGCAGCATTTTCGGTATGTACGACGACTGCGCTCATGTTGATTACCGGTCGCATCTCTCCTCCACCCTCCGATTCCGATTCCGATTCCGGTTCAAGTTCTTCACTTCAAGAACCGGACAGACTTCCCAAGTCTCTCGCAGACACTGTCAATGTCTACGCCTTCCTCTCCGAAAAGATTCTACATGGCAACCCTAGCGGTGTCGACAATTCAGTTGCTGTATACGGTGGGGGACTGCTGTACACGAAATCCATTCCGAGCATAGGCAAGGAAGGAGGAATGGTTTCCATCGAGGGGTACGTCATCTCTCTACCGTGCATCATTACTAGATGGTTCTCACCAAGACTACCCACTACGTGCCCAGGTTCACCTCGCACCGCTTCCTACTTACGGACACCCGTGTCCCCCGAAACACGAAAGAACTCGTAGGTAGCGTCGGCAAGCAGAAAGTAGAAGAACCAGCCAAGGTTGGAAAGGTCTTGAATGATATCCAGGGGGTGGTCGAGAAAGCCAGTAGCGTGCTCTCGGGGTCTGGGAACAAGGAGACCCTGGCGGTGCGTCACCCATTGTATCATTCACACTCGCAACCCTCGTCTCTGATGTCGAAGTGTCTCAGACCCTCATCGATGAAAACCACAGACTCCTTGACCAACTCGGTGTTTCGCATCCATCCTTGGAGGCTGTACGCCGTATCACTGGGGCTGATCCATACAATCTTGCCACAAAGTTGACAGGTGCAGGAGGTGGAGGATGCGCTGTAACGCTTATACCAGAGGGTCAGTGTTCACTTTCCTTTTTTTTTACTCGTTTCGTTCCTGCCTTGCATCGTTGCAAGCTGTAGTCCTCTTCCCTAACGATTCCTTATCCGCTCCGCAATGTTCTGGTTTAAATGCAAACTGATGGCGATCCTCACCCACAGACTTTTCTTCGTCCAAACTGACTTCTCTCATCTCCGCCCTCGAATCCGAACAATTTACGTCGGAGACGTTTAGAACGTACCTCACGGAAGTAGGGGGACTTGGGCTTGGGATACTCTCCCGATCCGCGTCTGCGTCTGACCTGCCCACGCCTCCCACGCAACTGTCTCTCGTAGACTCAAATGAACTAGAAACGACGTTTATGAACACGTCCAAAGCAGAGCTCAGAAGATGGGTGGAATCCTTGGGCAAGTGGACATATGTGTAAAACGCAAACCAACCCTTTCTCCGCCGTTCATCCGGCTGGTATGTAATTCTCAAAGACAGTCAACTCGTCGTGGAGAGATCTTGTGCTTCATCTAGTCGTTATGTTTGTAAACTTGGAGCAAGCAAGCACTGTTTTCCGACTCTTAAACCATCATCCATTTGTCTGATTCTTACCGTTTTCGCCTTGGATAGAAACATTTGGCGGTAGGTATTGCTTGCCGTCGTACCGCGTCTCATGCACCGACATTCGAGCCTACATAACTAGTTAATGCATTCCAAGGAACTGAGGATGAAGGAGCAATGAATACTAATAGGTGCACAGAATTAAGGAGAGCCGGCGTACAAAAGAACAGTCAGCGAGGTAGTATAGTAACAGAGCAAGCATGGTAAGAGACTAACATTGTGGGGTGGGACATGTAACTATTCATGGAGTGGATTGGTACAGTAGGTCAGGTGGTAGGGAGACATCAACAAGATTAAATGCTAGACATCAAAGAGGCAGATGAAACATGAGTGCATCGTTAAAAACGTTCCAACAAGGGGATAAATTTGACAATGTCCAGTCGTGCGAGGGATGGTTTAATTTGTATGTGTGTGTACATTGTGAATGCGATGGGTGCACTGGATCAAGCGAGGCCCAGTTTGTGGAACATGTCATCTAATGTTCTGAATGCGACAGGTTTGACCAGGCTGCAAACCGTGTCAGCGATCGTCGAGAGGATTTGTACTCGATAGGTGGAGAACGCACTATCCGTCCATTCCAGCCTCGAATGCTTTCCGCTTATCTTCAAGTGAGGACATGCCTGTCAGTGCCAGAATCACGCTTGACCGTTGACTTGAACGCGCACGCTCAATTTGGCGAATCTGAACAGTAGCGCCGACTCCTGTCAAGAAATGAGTACCTCTGACTGGTAAAATAACACTACGAAAAACAGTTTACCATCGAGCACAGGCATTGACAAATCTAATAGCACCACGCTAAGCCAATATAAGACAAAGCACCCGACGACAAGAATCACCACTCACTCAAATGGACCTTCGGTCTGGAAGATCTCAACTCCATTGCGACCATCTACAGCTTCACGACATTCGAAGCCCTTAAAGAATATAAAAAAACATCCCCAACGTTTGCGACTCCGCATACCTTTTTGGTGAGCCACTTAGCACTAACCTCGCACGTCAGCGAAAACAAGCACTACCAAATATGAGATCACCCACAGCAAGCTACGAAGGATATTATTGTCCTCTACAACCAATACCTTTCGACGTAGTTTGGTCGACTCAACAGGTCCGACTGACGCTTTGAGCAGGTTCCCGCTGGCACCGACCGCGAGTGTTGAATTACCGATGCACGGCGTCGTCACTATTTGTTCACCATCGGTAGATTGGAAGACAATGTCTCTTTCTGACTCTGGGGATATAGAGACCGAAACGTTGGAAATGCTTGTGGATAGGAACGTTGGCTGGTCTCGCCAGTTATCGATGCTCCCACGTCGGTGTTTCTCGATGGTAGACTCTGAGTAGTCGTCCGCGAAAATGGTTGAGTGAAGAGAGACGCTGTCTTCAGAATTCATCCCTGAGCTGGTGAAATTCTGCATGCGATGTTGTCGTCGTTGTCTTGCGCGGAGAAGTTGTTTCAGAGCTGTACGGAGTCTGAAGGGTCCACCAGGCTTGTGCACGATGCGACAAAAGCCTCCATTGCTCTCATATGCGTTGCAAATGCCGATTACACGAGGGCTTCCCCGACTTGAGGTAAGAATGATGAATGAGCGGTGGTTGTCCATCTTCTCGAGGGCGGTGACGATGGGTGTTGGGTCCTCGTTGAGAATGACGATATCACCGAGCTCGGCGCCTTCTCGCTGAGGCGTGAAACCCCACCAAGTGATGAGGTATTTACGGAGAACGTCACTGAGGAGCTGAGCGCCAGGACCTCGTTTCTTGAAGCCAAGGAAGGAGATCACTGGGGGCCGCACTTGGTCATCAAAGAAAAATGGGTCTTGAATATTACTCGAGCCCTCTGCAAGTATCTCGGCCTCAAAGACCACTTTGATGTCTGTGCCCACGTTCTCCTCGCTGACGACCTCTACCCTGCCAGCGATGCTCGGGGCTCGGACGATGCTGCTCACGATCGCAAGTCCCAAACCCGTTCCAGCCTGCAGGGGGTTCTCTTGCGAGAACGGATGGAATAGATGGTTCTGATAATAGCGCATGAATGATGAACTTCTATCCTCGGGATGGAGGAACTGACCTTGAGGAAATTTTGACTAATACCTTTTCCAGTATCGCTCACACAAAGCTCTATCTTGACCGTGTTATCCTCGGGTGCAGAGAGTTGTCTCAGCGACACATGAATGTAACCATGCTGTAGGCAACCAGTCAGCGATGCGCGAGGAGACAATGGGCCACTCACTGATGTGAACTTGAGGCTGTTCCCAAACAAATTCATCAACACCCGGCGTACGCCGCCCTTGTCACACTTTAGTATCCACCCCTACGCGATCCTGGTTTCAGTATAATGCGCGGAAAGTTCACTTCAATTAACCTACTCCTTCGCGATAATCGATATCGACGACGATCTCGACGTTCTGCGAAGCCTCTGGAGCGGTCATGACGCTCGAGGCTCGCTGATTCAAATGGGGCGCATATACACTGCCTATCTCAGAACCCTTGGTCGAGTTGCGTGCGCAATAGCCTATCCATGACCCGTCAATCGCTTCTTCGACAAGTTGCTCCAAGTCCACTCTGAATATTGTTATATGAGCTTCAGCTCTGGAAAATTGCAGATGACATACGTTGTCCGGGTGATGACGTTGTCAACACCACCCGACTTCATGTTCCCGCTGAGTTTCGTGAAGTCCAGTACATGATTCACAGTTTCCACAAGCGATGTACCGCATGCCTGGACAGTGTGCAAAAATGATGTTTGACCGTGGCTCAATGGGGTGTCGGCCAATAATTCCGCAGCTGCCAATATCTACGTTGACACCTTAATTGAGTACCACGCAGAAGGGAGAATTGTAACTGACTCCATGAAGTGGTGTTCGCAGTTCGTGGGATATACTGGATGCGCATGAGATATTGCCAGACAGTGTGGAGCAGGGCGACTTACTTCGAAATAAATAAACTTTTGGCCTGATCTGCAAGCATCATGCGTCTTTTCAGCACGGCGGAGAGGATGATTACACCTGATATGGTATTAGACATGTTCACGTGTACATATGGAACAATACCAATGGCACGCAGATAGGACAGTTCGTGACCTTCCAACTACATGGACGACGTAAACAAACGACATATTTAAAAGCCTATCACTTACAAAACGCCGCGATGGATCGGAGGCATTGTAGGCGCAGATCAGGGCGAATGGTCGCTTGTCAATATTAAAAACGGGGACCGCTTTATTGCGATAAGTTAGTAGTTAACTATAAAAAAAGTCTTACTCACTTAGAGCATACTGTATATGAGTTGGTATAAACGGGCGAAAGCAAACCGGCAAGATTCCCTCTGAAATCTTGCCGTCAGGAAATTGCTCAAAAAACGTGTTAAGCTTGCTTTGCTCGTCGGCGGTAAGTGTCCGTGAAGTCGCGCGTGTCTGGCCATTACCGTGGTGTATTACCACCGACACGGTCGCTTCTGCACTTTGTGTTTCAAGTACTTCGCAGTGCGAGACATCCATGACCAGGACTTCCTCGACATCCAACGTACGCTTCACAAGCTTGGCTGCACGGTCATATACTTTGTCCATGGACGCCGAGGCGTACATATCTGCGTTCTGGGGCTCTTGCTGGTCGATCTCAAGACATTCTCTACTAAAATGTTCCATCTAAGAATGTATTATAGAAGTGCCTTGACGGAAGATAAGAAATCTCACAGATATTTGGATCTTGTCCCGTATGCGAAGTTGGATCTGCGGAAAAGGTTATTGGGGAGATTAGGTATGTTAAGGATTGAACAACTAAACCTTGTCTCTCCATAGTTCCATCTCGCGCATCACAACGGCCTTGAGAGCGGTCAGTATCGCAGAAGGTGACAAACCTTTTACCTACCGCGAATTCCTTGAGAGTGTGTCGTTGACGAGGGGAGAAATCTTGCCTCGGTGAATCGTCAATCAGGGCCAGGCTACCACTACATAAGCTATCTGTGGCAGGAGATTCGCATGCATTACCTGCCAATATTATACCCTTCCTGGGTTCGCAGTGGTGCACCCGCGTAAAATCGAGTGTGGGGATTCCCGGTCACAAACGGCTGGAAGGGCATCAATAATTGCAGACACACAAGCGTTGGCAGCATTCTCACGTACATTCCTCGCGAAGCGCCAATCTGCTAGCGTGTCCAAGATGACGGTAGGCTCATCACAACTAAGGAATATTGAGCAGATATAGAACAACAACGCGTAAAAACGTACCGCTGTAGGATACTGTGTGCACAAAATGAACTCAGGCGAGAGCAACGCGTGAACGATGTTCCACCTGTTACATCAATTGGTAACTGGGACGGCAGATAATGGCCTCGAAACACATACATTGAGATTTGAACCATCTATTGCGCCGAAGTTAGTAAAGTATCGCATGGAATCACAACGTTGATGCCATACTGCTCTGTACCGTCCACAAGAGATATATATACGCTTTTGGTATTGAACACAAGCTTGACCAAGTGAGCAATCCTATCAAAATTGATATCGGGTGCAGTATTCCAGATATTAAATCTGATCGCCATTCATCAATATGTTGTTGTTGGGGAGTGCCTGAGTGCAGCATGTACTTACTTGTAGAGTGCACGTCTTCGCTCAAGTTCATCTGGGGGATTAGGAGGAGCAAGATATCCCAGCTCCAAGAACATTTGCTCCTCCTTCGCGGCACGACCAATTCTATAGCTCTCAGAGACTGATCGCCCACCAGGGAGCTTTTTCTCTGAGGCAGTCGAGACCGGTAAAGGAGAGGACGTCTGGCGAGCAAGACACGCTCTACGCGGGACGGCCGGGGTGGTTGACATATTCATATCATGATGTTCGTTGTCTCGCTGGACATCAACGTACTCTTGCCATATGCTAGGTACATCGGGGATGGTGTGAGAGTCAGTGTCCACGGTGTTCGTACGGGAACTGGATGCGGTGAAGTAGTCCTCTTCAAGGTGTTCCTCGGGCGATTGTCGTGGCGGAGGTGCAGAAGCAAGCGTGACTACAGTGTTCCAAGCCGGATCTACGGAGGGACGAACATCGCCATCTATCGTAGAGCGTGTTGGTGACGCAGGAATTGAGCCTTGAATCGTCGATAGTCGGTCAATGTCGTCATCCACGTCCTGGGTCCCTTCCCAGAAACTACCCAGGCGTGTCTTGCGGTTGTTTCCAGGGGTCACAGGATTGAGCGGAGGGCTACACTCAGGTGGATGGGCTCCGGGGATGGCAGCATGTACGCCACGCATAGGATCGGTGAGTTCATGCTCAGGAGATGGTAATGCAAGCGGAGATATGTTCACTCTGGCGGCAGCCCAACGCATGGTCGCTGCAGCAGTGGTCGCGTCTGGAGCCATAGTCAAGCTCTGGGCACCATCGAGGGAAAGCTGCATTGTATGGCCAGTCGTTTGTCTGAGATCGTTAAACGATTTACGGAAGCGACGGCCGATCAACGAAGCTGGGGGAGGTGGGAGCTTCGAGAAGTGTTTTTCAGGTGAGACGGTGAGTTGGTTCTTGGGTTCCTTCTCGTTGGCTGAGTCAGGGTTTGGTGACGAGATGATGGGGTGCCCGGGCGGCAGAGATTCCGATAAAGAAGCACCCGACTGGCACGATTTGTTCGGAGGTGTGAAGGCGGGGAGAGGGAGATCCGAAGATGTAGAGTGCATGTTGGGCCAGGTGGGATCGAATACAGAACGAGGTGGATGGGGAGTTCGGTGAGGGTTCCACTGGCCAGCTGCGTAGGCAGTCATGAACGAGACCCAATCATAGTCGGAGGGCGTCGCTTGTGATCGTGCATCAGTCGTGTGCGCGGAGCCATCTTCGGCGGGGGTTGGTGTAGGGTATAGGGAGAAGTCGGAAATGTCAATCGAAGTCCGCGGAATAAATGGCACAGATATGCATACCGCTTATGGTGTCGCAGCGGGGGGCATAGTCGGAGAGATCGCCGTCCGTGCGTGGAGGAGGTGTGGGCTGGGAGGGTTTTGGCTGCGGATTAAGAGGAAGAGTGGAGAACATACCAGGATATCTTGGTTTGAAGGAATGGGGGGGCTGGGGAGGAGAAAGGAGGAGGGGCCTTCAAGAATGGAGGCGGTGGCAGGTCTGGAGGGTCTGCGAACGCGCTCGGAGGGGTTTAGGAAGAGCTGTAAGGGCATCTGGAAGGACGGTTCTTGGAGGAGCGGGAAGGGGGTTACGAGGGTGGGGAGGGGCTTGGAGGAGCGTTCATTATCTGGGGATTGCATGATCACGTGGTTCATTATATGGCGGGCATGGCTATGAAGAGCGAGAGAATGAGAGGACTGGAGAGAGAGGGAAGAGAGAAGAAAAACATACCAAACGCAGAGTGGGTGACTGCTAATAGCAACGCAAATCATAAATGCATTTATTTAATCGTTCCCCACTACCACTACCCGGTCACATGAGCAATCTCAGCTACACCCCCACGACAACAAGCATGCTCCACATGTACAGTGGTAATGTCAAATTATCGTTCTGCTCCGACAGCGCTTCCAACACTGATGATAATACCGCAACAACCCCGTACCGTGTCATCTAGATCTATCCTGTCAGCATAAGATCCGCACCCATACTCGAACGCGTACCGAGAAATGTTCTGTAAGCCCAAGCACACGCAGAATCCATGCACACCCCACGACGGACACTGCAAATGCAATGCTCCCCTCGATCGTCTTTGGCGAACTCGTTGACCATCGGTGCTTCCCGATCCGCTTCCCCACGACTGACGCCAGCGCGTCCCCCACACCCAGCGCGAGAATGCCCGTATACATCAGAATCCGCGACGGCCTAGGTCGTCTCCACTCAGCATCTGAACCCCCAAGTGACCGCCCCACTCACCCTTCAAGCCATACTGAGCCCGCGCATCCGGTCAGCAGGTAAAAGTGGCTCAAAATCGCCGTCCCACGGTCCTTTTGGTCCAGGAACTCGTTCATGAACAGATGCACAATAGCACCGAACGGATAAATGGCAAAGTATCGCACATACTCCGCAAAGATGAACAACGCAAACGCTGCGCTGAATGACAAGTGTGTGAATGCTGGCTGTTTCGTGCAGTGCCATTCGTTAGCAATATGGATGACGCAAGTAGGCACGACTGACGTCAATGGCCACACCAGGCAAAAACATAACCACCGCTAACGCATGGAAGAACTTCCGACGAGCATTTATACTCAGCGTCGGAACGTGCTTGTCAGCAGCATCCAGTAACTCTGTCGCCACCTGTGTCCCGTTAGGCAGATTCGGAAGGTTCGGCAAGTTTGCAAACGCAAGCCCTAATCCTGCCGTTGGTGATGTGGCAGATGTGACTGGTTCTACGGATTTCTGAGATTGAATCGTCTGCGTTGAAAGCGTCCCATTGTCCCCCAAGTTGCTCGCAGCGTTCCGTGCCTTGTACCTCCGGGATCTCGACAACTGTCGATTCCACCCCGCAACGCTTATACTACACAACAGTGCCCAGTAACCCAGCAGCAGTGGCCGGGTCCACTTTTTTTTTCCCTGGAGAATCCAAAAGGTCACCCACAACCATGGGTCCCGTTTGCCCAGGCATAGCCACGCCCATGACCCAATGAGACCAGCCACAATTACAAT
>JBBPRU010000300.1:0-11330 GCA_038093245.1 Boletus holoroseus
GCCTCCGATCTTGTCCCTTTGGATCGAAAAGACAGTATTGAGGTCGTTGCAGCCTTGCAGGGACAGGTAGCGGCAGGACGCTGTGTCCGCCGATCCCAGGCTGAGGCCTTGTTACCGCCTCGACCAACCACAATTTCGATCACATTTGCTCCACTCAAACGGCTTCAGACCACACAGGCGAGAACAGGTACCTCGTCTCTCCGGAACAGTTCGCTTCGGCAATGCAGCTAGGGGACTTCAAAAGAGCATGCGATTAGTACTGGCACTGGTCAGGAACTACATGGGTCTCTTTGAAGTATAGCATAGACTATTCGACGAACAAGATAGACTCGTGTGATCAGCTGCACGATGAGGAAGATCAACTTGATAGATAGACAAGTCCGTTGCATCCAGCGAGTCTGGCCAGTCTATGTTGTCTGTGCCAAACACGACCTTTTGCATGGGCTACGAAGAAATGTCTAATCACAAAAAAGAGTACGACGTTATGCTAGCAAGTGCATTCATGCGGCAGCTGATCTACGAAATGTACGCGGTCAAGGCGCTGAGGCTGTATGCAGGGGCGGTGTAATTGAAGACCTGGGCAAAGGTCATGGAAGAGGTCACGGGAAGCACAGCGTCCGAGGTCGTGGGGGTGTTGCTCGCGTTAGACGCTCCGGTGATCACGGTAAGATTCCCGCTGGGTGCAACATTAAAAGGTAAGACGAATGTCATGGGAGCGGGGGCGGCGTCGGTGTTGACGACCTGGAGAGGGCGGTGAGCATTCGCAGTGGTGTCCCTTTGTGTATGGTGGAGTGGGGGAGAGGCTGTATTACTTGCCTTGATCAAGACAGTACTAATATTAGTGTCACGAGTGACACTCCAGTACAGTGTCCCATTGAAGGTAGGAAGCGTGCTGGGCAAGTATTCAGAACCTCGGTGGGTACTGAAGAGCTATTGGACGGCACGTTAGTATAGGAGCACACACGATTTGAAGTGAAAACTTCGAATACAACTTGTAAGTCGTACCTGCTGGACATAGTAGCTGGTAGAAGGGTAAACGTTGGAAGCACTATTGATTCCTGATTCAGTGCTCAATGTGCATGAGAAGAAATCAAACTACTCACTCGAAAGCGACCAGTTCAGCCGTCTATAGTGTTTTTTTGAACGTCAGTAACGACAAAGAAACGGGAGCAGTAGAACTCACTGGCCCAGGGTTAGTGGCAGCAATGTTCCACAACAAAGGGGCATATGAGGCAGCGAACACGATGTCGCTGTTCCTTTCAAATCCAGTTATGTAGGCAGCCTCTCCCAGGGAGGCTGAATGAAGAAAACATCATTAAAGCAATAGAGACATTTCGACATGCCAGCTTACTTTGAAGGTCGGGATACAACGATCCGCTGGGTAGGTTAGCAGCATATTCGCCCTGTTGGGGCGTTTAGGAATGATTACCATAATGCATTGCAAGCCTCACCTGGAAGTAGTATGTTCCGTTCCGCTACGAGGAAAACGGAGAATGAGCATGGGGTGAAATGAACAATTATGGTCATCTCACCTGATAAGTGTCGAAGCGGAATGCGTTCTCGATAAAGTTCTCTGTAATGAACTCAGAATACTACTTGTGAAAACAAATCACGGCCTACCAGAGCTCGCATAGACGTGAAGGTCGTACTCCTTAGGAACGGGATCCAAGATGGCGTCGGATGGGGAAGTGGTTGCAATGAATTCTTGAGAGAACCGGGATGAGTAGCTGTGTCCAGGGAATTGAAGGCATACGTACGAAGCTGAGGGAACGCTGCAGTGAGGTTTCCTGCAAAGTCTCTCCAGCGATAGATGTAGCTGATAGTTCGTTCACAATGAGCATCTATGGAAGATCTGAAGCATAGGGTAACCCACGATTGAGAGGCGAAGAAGTCCTCGTTGCCGATCTCAACGTAGTTGAGAGTGAATGGTTCAGGGTGACCAAGGGAGGCACGGAGGGCGGCTTTAGATACAGATTAGACCATTTCGGATAGAATGATCCAGACGCACCATACTCATTCGTAGCCGCATCACCGACGACGAAGTTGATCTGGTCAACGGCGGTTTGAATGTACGGGGCCAACCCATCTTCAGGAACACTCTGCTTATCGAGAGAATAACCTGCATCATTCAGACATGGTTTTCCAGTCTGAAAAGGAAAGACCGACCTGCCCAAACGGCCATGATTGGTTCCATACCCAGATCCTCACAAAAGTACATGTACTCAAGAAGGCCAAGACCACTGTACGAGGTAAACAACCTCACTGACGGCGGACAGTTGCGCAGACACCACTCACTCGGTGTTGATGTAACCCCAGTCTCCCGGACGGCCTGTTTGCGTCGTGTGAGTGAAGGGAAACCAACTAAACACAAATACTACAAACCAGGCCTATTCACGAGTGGACCAAGGGTAGCGTTCCACACCCACCTAGTTGCCCAGTTTTCGCCCTGGCATTTCAAGCTCACCACTCAGCATATCGAGAATGCTATCACTAGGTGAAATTTACCTCCTGTGGAACTTGTCAGCGAAGAAGTGAGAGAGGGCTTATTCTTTATATGTACCAGGTTGTTACCACCAGGCAGGCGAAAGAATGAAGGTCTCATTTCATACAACGCCTTGGGGTCGTCAACGGGTGGGTCATTATATGAAAGTGCGCGAACATCACGTACAGTTGCGATGTCGATCCTCATGCCGTTTTCGCGGTTGTTGAAGGTTGGAGGAAACAAGGAAAACATGGCGAAGTCGATGGTCTGACCACCTGCTTTGGCCCCGTCGAAAGTGACCGTGAAATTGTTCGCAGTAGAGTTGGGGGATGCCGTCGGAGTCAGGCGCAGAACGATCTGATGCCAAGTCGTCTGGGATCCATCGATTTGGACGGAAGCAGAGGCATAAACTTGGCCCGAGGAACTCTGTAATGCAACGGTAGCTGTCCCATTGAAGGAGGAAGCCGTCGGGAATTTGTAATAGAAGGATGCGTTGTATGTCCACTCAGAATTCACCCTGATTCCTGATGAGCTACGTAATGAAATAGCTCATGAAACACGATAGGGATGACAAACCATAGTACCCGCTGTTCCCGAAACCAACTTGTCCAGAAGTACCTGCTGGAATGGTTAACTGGAGAGAATTTGGGAGTGCAGGTGAGACAGGCGATGGATCAGCTATCACGTTGATCATTGCGCCGTTGAAAGTGCTCCACGCGTACAGTGCATCGGTTGTGTCTGGACATGACTGTTAGATGACGTTTGGGCACTCCCATTGGGTCACTCACTTGGTGTGACTTGCTGGAGTGCTCGATTTTGCAGCACTGAAGGGTGGTCAGTGGTGGTTACAATCTATTCCACGCATGATGACCAACATTCAGCGTAAAGACCGCCATCCCCGCTCTACGTGACCGTCAGTCGATATTTGCGGTCTATACTAGTAGGGTCGACTCTTACATGCTGTCAAAAGGTTTCTGTACCCTGCATATAAATTGCAAGAGCGCCACTCACATTAATGTCCTGTGTGTTTGGGAAACGCATCCGTCAGATGAGAGAACCACGCGGGTGAAATAGCCATGCCGCGAACATCTGTCCATCTGTCCAAGATCGTGAGTAGCTTGGTAGGAAAAAACGAACAATAGAGCGTACAGAGGAGGGGGGGGATTGAATGGCTCGCGGTTCCATTAACCGCAATGACTGTGGTTGCTGACGCGCCGCCCACGAGTGCGACAGAAGCTAGCAAACCTTGGGCAAGAATGTGAGATAGCATTTGCAGACTGAGTTCGCTGAGCCGTGCCAAATCATTCGTCCAGTTTTTATGAGCTTGCTCCACTGCGGCGATGCGCCATGTATCAATCGAGAGGCGGAGTCGGAACAGCCAACAGCCTGCTCCTATTTCGGTACTGGCCCGTAGTAACACACCCCGGTAACCAAAAAATGAGATGTTAGATTAAAAGTGCATATGATCCATCTTACCAAACGGCTTCCATATTGTTCGTTGCAGTCCGCCACTGACCGGGTCGTCTCCACTTTCACAGGTGGGGTGTGAGCCGTACTGGCGATCGAGTCCCTGTGCAATCTCTCTACCCAAGTAGGACAGGCAAATGCTACCCACCCGATTTCTAGTATCAGATCCGGTGCTCCGATCAGAATGGGTGACCCAGTAGTAATACCCACTTCGTTGTTTCCAAGGACCGACTGGACACAATCCCTCTTGGTCCGAACAACACACCAATCGGTATTCATTTGACTGGTTCTAAACGAAGCAACACAATGGTAGTTAGCAGGCAAATGTACTTGAAATGAAAAGGGCTAAACTCACAACAACCCCCGATCCCTGCATGAAGAAAAACTGCCAATATACCCTGCGCTCTGTGAGGGTGCATAGCGATGATATATGTATCCTCGGTCAAATAAGTATCTGGTGACGAGTCCTGGAGAATAACAGTGGCGTGCTTATGGTCCTAATGAAATTCGTCAATGAATGCACAGGAGGCGTAGTGACATGCGAAATTTAGAAGAAGCAAACTTGCATCCGATCGTCAGCGACGTTGTCTGTTCTCCCAACGACAAGTACGCAAACATATCTGTGGAACCGATCCACACTCTGCAAACGTTATAACCGTAAATGAGCAGCGAACGACGAGGCCGCATCCGGCCAACCGGTACCTTATACACGTACATACGCGGATCGGCATGAACGCGACAGGACGATAGACAGAGGTGAAAATGTACGTCCAAATTGAGCATATGCACTCGCGTCAGTCGTCGAGGGTATTCTCCAACGATGTCGTCGTATCAGAACCACTGTAAGCCCTACTAACAATGCAGCACAAAAAATGGAAAAGCAGGTCAGACATACCACCCACACCAGACAGCGACGGCGCATCACTTACCAACCGTAGATACGTGGGTCACCACTGATCACGTTCAATGCCGCGTTCGCAAAGCCACGCTCTGCGTCGTTGATCTGGTCCCGCATTGGGTCAGTGTCGTCAGGTTGGTAGTATCCGACAGTCCCCTCCACGTCCACTCCCTCGAATAATACGAGGCAACCGCCTGTGGCTGCCGGCACACCCTGGGCGATTCCCAAATCCTGTATAATGCAAGTGGATGAGTCGCCTACATTGGTCGAACGAGAAAGGATCCGAAGATAGCCTTACATCTCTAGCCACATTAGGGTCCACAGTGCTCTTGAGTGGCGCAATGGACGCGCCGAATGTATTACTGGGGGTGAAGGTGACACCTCTATTCGCGGACACATAAAACATCGAATCCAAATATGGGGTTCACGATGCGTTTTCGTTCATGGGATGTACACCACCGATATCCGTACGTGCATACGCGCGTCTTTCAGAGTCAAGTTGAAAACGAGGTCGGGAACGAAACCGCCCTACCTCCCAATTTGATATGGTTGGGAGACAGCGCTGGCGAGGAAGTCAGCAGCAGCGTGCATTGACAGATGGTTACGACCATGATGGGAGGTGCCATGCGGATTGATTGTGCGACAGAGTGGCCCGACCTCAAGGCCTCATGAATGGAACGTATCAGTTTGGCTGCACCATTCCAGGAAATTCATGAAAGAGACGGCATGTGCAGAAGCACGAGGACACGGAATCCTCCTGAGCTAGTTGAGTTAAATAAATATCCTCGTGATTCTTGGTTATGAAACGTCGAAGGGCCAGTTCAATGATTATTCAGTGCGCATGATGGAATCCGGAGCGAACGGGTTTCTGTTCATGCGCTTGATACTTGATATTTAATAATCGAATACTGAATATCGAATGCCGAGGTCGTCAAGAGTCACCCAGAAGATATTCCTCGTGAGTGGTTCTCATGTTATATGCGTGTTTCTTCGGTAGCCAATTCCAATGCGATTTTCAAGTCGATGTCCCCAAAGTATGTATATAACATGGAAGGAGTCGAATGCCCTAGAATCTGCCAGTGCATGGAAGGATAAGTACAACTTCGGAAAATAGGAACGACAACTACGGGTGCACGTTGGCCGAGACCTGGACAAAATTCTGGGCCCGCTTAAGTATTCCCTGACTCCGAGCCACGGTGTTAGCGGGAGAGAACGTTCCGCTCTTTGTAAAGTGACTCGGGAATAAATTCTAAAACATCGTGTCGTGATTACAAATAGCAATAAATACGGCCTTCCCGGCAGAGTCGGATGCCGGTTTCAAGGCATGAATGCATGAATGCATGATCGGCGTTCGCTTACAACCACACTGTCGGGGTATCAGATTATTCAGATAGATATATGAAGATATCGATGTAACTCCAGCGGGGGGACGCAATATTAGGTGACATCCATCCGTCAAAGCAAGAACAACACGGTACATCTACTCTTCCTTCTTGGCTCCAATCTTCTTTTCTGCCTCTGCAATAGAGGCAGCGTCGGTTCGTGGCTCGGCAGCAGCTGTACACAAGCATTTCAATCGAGTGTGCGTGTTGGAAAAAAAGGGTGAACGTACGACCGAACATTGAAGCGGCCTTGAATGGTCTTTTAAGGTCACCCTCGGCTGCTTTTCCGAGTACATGAATAGCGACTAATTTTGCGTCATACAAGTTCTTCAGGCCCATGAGGGCTTGGATAAAGAGAGGCTGAGTGTACTTCATGTAGATATGGAAGAAGGCCATCATGGCGATACCAAAGTATGCCCCACGGAGCTGGAGCATATGGGATAAGCGTGGAAATAGGTTCAATCAGATAGTATACACACGAGTTTTGAAGTCTCGGAAAGGTCATAGTCTCTTACGGTGGTCGTGATGAGTCCACCAGAGTCGGAAGACTAAAAGGATGGGTGAGCGAGAAGGAGAATGGAAAGCTCTCGGAGGCTGACCATCGGATTGGGCGTGTCAACTGGAGTATAAAGTATGAGGATGGCTTAAACTCGGAAGAAGCAAATGACACACCATATTTGAGGACTGTTTGGTCGTTCTTTTGCTTGACCTAAGTGATGACGTGTGCTAGTCAGCTCCAAGGATTCCAGACAAAAAGCCAAATGAGAGACTCTAACCTTGTAGGAGACAAAAAAGTATGTGCCAATGATAATGATCTGGCTGAGAACATAACCAAGTCGGACATAGTTGAGAACGACCGGGTCGTCGAACGGGATCCTACGGGCAACTGGTGCAAAAAGAGAGATTAACAGACCACTCGAGCAAAACAAGAAAGAGTAGCGCACTCTGCATGGCCCCGAGGGAAATCACAATGTTTTGCACGCCGGCGTTCATGTTTGCAACGAGGGGAAGCACCTGAAGACTTGACGGAGGATGGAAAAGCCTGCGCGTGGAGCCAAACTCAGATGATGTGACCAAATACTTATCACGTGATCGTTGTGTGACATGGTCACATTATTATGACGTCTGCATTTGGTTTCGACGTTTGTCGAGACTCCCTGACAATTCTCGATGAGCTACAACGAAACAGCGTCGATATCTCGTGCGACATCGGTCTCGCGTGCATCGAAACATGGAAGTACCCTCTCCCGTTCGCAGTCCCTCATCAAGAAGAACGTAGCTCCACAAGATCTCAAACCATCCGACGTCCTCATTGAGCGTTTCGTTGCTTGGAAAGCTATCGTGAAACAGCTCATTGCCTACTTTGAGGGTCTTGCAGACATTCAAAATAACATTGCACGAGAATACACCAAGCTCAGAGCGGTAATACAAGTGCCTTTTAGGGCAGGAAACCAGTTTCTCGGAGAGGGGGGCCTGCAGGCATGTGTCACTTCATTCTACCCCCTGACTCACCGTGATGTATGATGTGTGATGTAGGATGTATTTTATAGCATACGTGACAAGACTAGGGTCATTGCTGATCAACATGCCAACCTTGGCCGTACCATCGACAGCTCCATTGTACAGCATCTTCAAAAACTTAGAACAGAAATCAAGGCACATATCAAGGTGGAGCCTCTACACTCTCAATTTGCTTGTTTCTGAATTTCCGTAGAATGTTCAAAACGACACTGGCAAGCTCGCTACAAGTGTTGCTAAAGAACGTGAGCTCTCCACCAAAATGATAGGAGACCTCGCCACCAGTATCAGCGTCTTCAAGAACACGCCGATGAGTGTTACCGCAAAATCGGATCCGTATGTTTCTGTCCTTGCTGTCCTCTTATGTGCCCCTCATCCTTTTCAGGTATGTTGCAAATGTGGCCGTTGCTCGTCAACTCCAGAAACAAGTACACGAAGAAAATGCCCTCCAAAAGTCTATAATAATTATGCAGCAAAATTCTGCCCATTTTGAGGATGGAATTGTCCGTGCCATTCAATCTGCGTGGCAGACCTACGACGAGTGGCACTCCCGCATGTCATCCTCCGTCCAAGATACCTGGCGCATCCTTGGAGAAGCCATGTCTTCCCTTTCCCCGGACCGAGAATGGATCTCTTTTTCCGCCCGTTCAGACCATCTCCTCGATCCAGAGACACCCCTGAGAAACCCAGAGACAGTCATCTACCCTTCCAAAGACGATCCATGCGTCATCGCCGTACATACTGGCTTGCTTGAGCGCAAAAAACGATTCACGCGAACGTACCGCGAGGCATATTATGTTCTTACCCCTGCTGGCTTCCTCCACGAATACGCGTCCTCTGATCCGGAACACATCGGAAGTCATCTTCCTGTCTTATCCCTCTTCCTTCCTGCCTGCACGCTTGGACCACCTTCCTCTGTCTCGTCGAAATCTCACAAGTTCCACATTGAAGGGAGGAAAGATGGCACCGGTTCCCACACTGGAAGCTTTAAATTGATTGCGACCAGCCAGCATGCCTGGAGTTTCAGGGCACGAAGCCGTGAGGATATGATGGAGTGGTGGAACGACATCAGGATGCTCTGCGCGAGATACCTCGTCGCGAGTGAACAAATGGATCGTGCGGGACCAGTCCAAGCGGCCGTACGTTCTGTTGGCTATGTTAGCGAGGAGGATGAAGAGGGCGATGACGAAGGATCAAGCATCGAAGAGGAGCAAGATGATGAAGAGGACGGTGATATCTATCAAGATGCTGTCGTTGATGAAGAAGGAGAACCACCTTCATACTCGCATGCCGGAAAGAACTCGGAACTAGTGACCGGGAAGAACGGATACGCGGTAAGTGCTGGGTCTTTCACTTGGACGTCGATTTCTCAACTGCTTGTTCCTTACCACTGATTCACTGCTTCTCGTTCCACTTAGCTAGAAAAGAAATTAGCACCATCAGATCGCGACTACGAGCATGACGATGGGGGTGTGGACGAACGAACGAATGTGCATCGAAGGACGAGCCAGCGTCAGCTCGAGAAAGCGCCAGAGGGTCGGCTCCCACATTCAGCTGAACATAGTTATTCGTATCTTGACTCGAATGGCGGCTCGACTATCAGGGGTCATCCGCATGCGGAACATGGTTATGATGGAGGGGAAAGCGCAGAAAGTTACACCGAAGAATCTCTGGGTGCGCCTGGGCCTGCACCCTCGGAGAGTAAGTTTGCGGAGGAGCTGTGATGTGTGCAGTAGGTATATTTATCGGATCCGGCCTTTCGTGGGCTGATGCCGTCCGAATTTTTTATTGTCGATTTTTCACGGGCAATGACATACTGTAAGCATGAACATTCACGATTTCGATCACGTACATATCTTTTTAGACCTACACATGAGCTCCTAGTGTATCATATTGTCCGAAGAATCACAACGTCGCACTGGCTTGTTCCTAGTCTAAGTTTGCCATGGGCTCCATTGTGTAACGCCTCGTTTTGTCTCTTGGTCTTGTTTTTGCAACGAATGTCCATGCGATACGCACTGTTACGGTGTCGAATGCCTGGCCCTATACTGCATCACAAAAAGTGCGGAAACGCAATATGCCCAAATAAAGTAGAGAGTCACCCGCAGTCCCGCACATAGCCATATCTCCTGCATAGCGGATGATGTCTTGGTATGTTTTGCCATGATATAAGACCGATTGCTAGTGTTTTCGCCCGCCGTCCTGAGTATAGCGGCACTATAGCCATGTCTCCTGCATCACGGATTATGATACAACATCGAGCATTGATGTTTCGCGATATATAGAATGGTCCACATCGTAGCATACTCAGTACCAGGTATACATTCCAATATATTATCTAGATCAAAGGGCACCATATCCCTCGCGAGAGTAAATGTCATCATCGAGCTCCTCCCCTTCGTCTGGAACCACACGATCATCGATGTCGTCTTCGTCGCTCCCGTCGCTCTCAGGCTCATCTCCATCCCCGCTGTTGTCCTTGTTGTCATTTTCATCGTCCTCACCACCTTCCATCACGCCTTCCCACTCATCAAGCTCCTCCCATTCATCCAACTCGTTAGGATCCCCGGGCCCCGTTTGTCCATTCCACTGAACCTCTTCCTGTACTTCACCTTCGTTCTCTTCATCTCTCATGTTGACATCGTTGTCCTCACCATCGACTGGTCGTGCACGATCCTGCCGGAGGATGTCATTCCAATCATATGTTGCCCTGTGTCCGACACCACCTCCGCGCAATCTCATAAACATGTCTCGATCAACGAACCTATTGTAATCATTAGTTCAATGTACTATATGCAAATGACTCGCAGCACTTACATGTTCATATAATAATACTTCCAGTCGATGTGGTGTGCTGCATCATCCTTGTGCCGTCGAGCTAGTGATGGCCCAAGTAGGTCATCGGTACGGCCGTATCTGAACGCAGGGATAATGTGCACTCCACGCACCACCAAATTGGGATTGAGGAATCCAAACGCATCGGAAGGATTTTCTTGGTCAAAGAATTGAAGTCGATGAAGCCGTTTTTCTTGCCATCCGGACGGATAATTGATGTCACGACGGAACCATCGTACGAAGAGGACATTCATGCGGGTGCCATCAGAAAAGGTAGAGTGAGGGTTCTCACGCGATTGTACCACGACATGGAAGATCTCAACCACACGTGCATACCAGTATGGATGCACGCGTTCATCTTCGTGGGATAGAACCATAATGTCAGCGCGAGTGGTGGGGTTGATCGTGTCTTGCTCACGTCGTAGATCGTATGTTGTATAATTGACACGGAGCATCTTGTGGAGATAGATATGGTTTCCTTTGATATTGATACAACGCCGGTCGTCATTGGAGAAGCTATGTTCATCCCCGTCGTATTCCAGGCCACAAACACGACCAAGGAGGTGGTCTTCGAGGTGAGGAATAAAGTCCTGTGCTTATCGAAGTTAGAATTATTGAATATGAG
Organism: Boletus holoroseus; assembly: GCA_038093245.1. Taxonomy (NCBI): domain Eukaryota; kingdom Fungi; phylum Basidiomycota; class Agaricomycetes; order Boletales; family Boletaceae; genus Boletus; species Boletus holoroseus. The sequence continues at coordinate 11,208 of JBBPRU010000300.1, forward strand.
CCGAATATTGCCTACCTTGAATGCAGGGTCTCCATGACGCTCTGAAAGCCATAAAGAAAGATCCTTTCGTCTCCGAGAGTTATCCGCCATGTGGTAGTGTTCAAATGGTGAGGTGCGGAGGCG